>CM074444.1:8245098-8480098 GCA_037101425.1 Elopichthys bambusa
CAGAATTTTCTATAATTTGAGACAACACTTCCCCGCCATTGACAGAATTTTCTGTAATTTATGAGACAACACTTCCCCGCCACTGACAGAATTTTCTGTAATTTGAGACAGCACTTCCCCGCCACTGACAGAATTTTCTGTAATTTGAGACAACACTTCCCCGCCATTGACAGAATTTTCTGTAATTTATGAGACAACACTTCCCCGCCACTGACAGAATTTTCTGTAATTTGAGACAGCACTTCCCCGCCACTGACAGAATTTTCTGTCAATTATGAGACCACGCTTCCCCGCCATTGACAGAATTTTCCGTAATTTATGCGACAACACTTCCCCGCCATTGACAGAATTTTCCGTCATTTATGCGACAGCACTTCCCCACCATTGACAGAATTTTCTATAATTTGAGACAACACTTCCCCGCTATTGACAGAATTTTCTGTAATTTATGAGACAACACTTCCCCGCCACTGACAGAATTTTCTGTAATTTGAGACAGCACTTCCCCGCCACTGACAGAATTTTCTGTAATTTGAGACAGCACTTCCCCGCCACTGACAGAATTTTCTGTAATTTGAGACAACACTTCCCCGCCATTGACAGAATTTTCTGTAATTTATGAGACAACACTTCCCCGCCACTGACAGAATTTTCTGTAATTTGAGACAACACTTCCCCGCCACTGACAGAATTTTCCGTCATTTATGCGACAACACTTCCTTGCCACTGACAGAATTTTCTGTAATTTATGAGACAACACTTCCCCGCCATTGACAGAATTTTCCGTCATTTATGCGACAGCACTTCCCCGCCATTGACAGAATTTTCTATAATTTGAGACAACACTTCCCCGCCACTGACAGAATTTTCTGTAATTTATGAGACAACACTTCCCCGCCACTGACAGAATTTTCTGTAATTTGAGACAGCACTTCCCCACCATTGACAGAATTTTCCGTCATTTATGCGACAACACTTCCTTGCCACTGACAGAATTTTCTGTAATTTATGAGACAACACTTCCCCGCCATTGACAGAATTTTCCGTCATTTATGCGACAGCACTTCCCCACCATTGACAGAATTTTCTATAATTTGAGACAACACTTCCCCGCCACTGACAGAATTTTCTGTAATTTATGAGACAACACTTCCCCGCCACTGACAGAATTTTCTGTAATTTATGAGACAACACTTCCCCGCCACTGACAGAATTTTCTGTAATTTGAGACAGCACTTCCCCACCATTGACAGAATTTTCTGTAATTTATGAGACAACACTTCCCCGCCACTGACAGAATTTTCTGTAATTTATGAGACAACACTTCCCCGCCACTGACAGAATTTTCTGTAATTTGAGACAGCACTTCCCCACCATTGACAGAATTTTCTATAATTTGAGACAACACTTCCTTGCCACTGACAGAATTTTCTGTAATTTATGAGACAACACTTCCCCGCCACTGACAGAATTTTCTGTAATTTATGAGACAACACTTCCTTGCCACTGACAGAATTTTCTGTAATTTATGAGACAACACTTCCCCGCCATTGACAGAATTTTCCGTCATTTATGCGACAGCACTTCCCCACCATTGACAGAATTTTCTATAATTTGAGACAACACTTCCCCGCCATTGACAGAATTTTCTGTAATTTATGAGACAACACTTCCCCGCCACTGACAGAATTTTCTGTAATTTATGAGACAACACTTCCCCGCCACTGACAGAATTTTCTGTAATTTATGAGACAACACTTCCCCGCCACTGACAGAATTTTCTGTAATTTATGAGACAACACTTCCCCGCCACTGACAGAATTTTCTGTAATTTGAGACAGCACTTCCCCACCATTGACAGAATTTTCTATAATTTGAGACAACACTTCCCCGCCATTGACAGAATTTTCTGTAATTTATGAGACAACACTTCCCCGCCACTGACAGAATTTTCTGTAATTTATGAGACAACACTTCCCCGCCACTGACAGAATTTTCTGTAATTTATGAGACAACACTTCCCCGCCATTGACAGAATTTTCTGTAATTTATGAGACAACACTTCCCCGCCACTGACAGAATTTTCTGTAATTTGAGACAGCACTTCCCCACCATTGACAGAATTTTCTATAATTTGAGACAACACTTCCCCGCCATTGACAGAATTTTCTGTAATTTATGAGACAACACTTCCCCGCCACTGACAGAATTTTCTGTAATTTGAGACAGCACTTCCCCACCATTGACAGAATTTTCTATAATTTGAGACAACACTTCCCCGCCATTGACAGAATTTTCTGTAATTTATGAGACAACACTTCCCCGCCACTGACAGAATTTTCTGTAATTTATGAGACAACACTTCCCCGCCACTGACAGAATTTTCTGTAATTTATGAGACAACACTTCCCCGCCATTGACAGAATTTTCTGTAATTTATGAGACAACACTTCCCCGCCACTGACAGAATTTTCTGTAATTTATGAGACAACACTTCCCCGCCATTGACAGAATTTTCCGTCATTTATGCGACAGCACTTCCCCACCATTGACAGAATTTTCTATAATTTGAGACAACACTTCCCCGCCATTGACAGAATTTTCTGTAATTTATGAGACAACACTTCCCCGCCACTGACAGAATTTTCTGTCATTTATGAGACAACACTTCCCCGCCACTGACAGAATTTTCTGTAATTTATGCGACAACACTTCCCCACCATTGACAGAATTTTCCGTCATTTATGCGACAACACACCCCACCATTGACAGAATTTTCTATAATTTGAGACAACACTTCCCCGCCACTGCGAAAATGCACTCAATTTTCATTAAAATGTATTTTATTAATTATTTTTATTAATTGGTTTTAATTTAAAAGTTAAACGTAATTAATGTTGACAGTTTTCAAAACATACAAAAGTGTACAGCTTCTACTGTTATGGAACAACTGTGGTTTTTGAGAAAATATTAGACTGGGGCATAAAATCATATCTTTTTTTATCATCGTAAGTTTGCATAAAATAGCCACATCTGAGTGCATTTCCTTCTTCTTCTGTAGCTCTTTAATCAGCACTGTCTGTTTGTATTTTTTTCCTTTTAAAAGGAAAGGTATCACACCTGCAGGTGTTTTGCCCGTAGTCAAGTGGAACAGAGACCTGTGGGTCATGTGAAGCTGCAGCTACATACATACACATCAGACACTAATTGAAAGGAAATGCAGCATCCTCTATATCTGAAATGCCAGCAACAATTATGAAACACCGGCTTTCCATTGACTGCCATGCAAAGCCCTGTTCCATTTACAGTGAACAGGGTTAAAAGGTGTCTGAAATCTCTCGATTTCTCTTTGTTTCATCCCTCTCTCCGTCTGCTTTATCGGTCTCTCTCACCTGCTAAATAAAATGTCAGAGTAGCCCTTTAACCTTGAGCACCTAATGGATGAAGAGAATGGAAGGGGAGGTGTAATGAAGAGAGGAATGAGGAAATAAAAGAGTGACGGTTGTTAATCAAGCCCGAATGGTGAATGGGGGAAGGGGGCAGTATTGGAATGGGGTGGGGGTGCAGAATGATGGGTTTGGCCTACAAACTCATGTGCACTGTTGGGGAAACTACCTTGAAACAAGCACCCCGTTTTAGAGCAGGCTTTATCAGGCACAATGAGGATCTCAGTTATGGTAACAGCATTTTGAATAGATGCATTTACTCTAAATACAACCAATGAGGCTGGAAGATGCTATAATTGAGTCGAAAACAGTAGTAAGCAGCAGCATTTGGCTAAATAATTAGGTATATTTAGCTAAATTTGAACAAAATACAGCCAATTAGGCTAAAAGACACTATAATTAAGTCTAAAACATTGATAAGCAGCATTTGGTCATATATTTAGCTACAAAGAAAGGTTTATTTGATTCTGGTGCATATGCATATACACACTTGATTTTGGAATAATCGTACATCCGATAATACTGCGATTGGAATCGTAGTCCAGAGGAGAAAGGAAGCAGGAGGGAAAATGTGGCAGAAACATTAAACATTGCAGCATTGAATTCATTCCAGACAGTTTTGCATGTTTGCATGACAATAAAGTGAGCTTTGATAATGAAAAAGCACATAATTAGGGAGTTTATGATGGGTTTCAGCTGGTACAGACACACAAACACAGCTGTTTAGAGGAACACACCCACAGCAGGGTGGAATAAAAACAAATGTGTGCTGTCGTGTGATTCAAGGACATCATTGGTGTTTTCCCCTCATTTCATCAGGCTGGGGTGAATTTAATCACATTCTGAGCCAATGACCAGATTTATCAAAATCTGAGGTCTGAAGCAAATTCCCTCATTCTGTTACAGGAACATTGAGGTAGAAATGTTGGTGTGCTGATATAGATATGATTTTTTTTTAATTTTTTTTTTTTAGAAAGACTTTCTATTTTACTTTCTTTCTTGAGGTAATTCTTGTCTTGTATTTACTGTTTTTTCACAGTATATGTACATAAAACTGTAAATCCTAGTAACATACAGGAAGTAGTTTCTCTGGATTACTCCCATGACAGATGTACGCACGATAACACATGACCCGACCCAATTAAAGTCCCTCTGATCAGCACACACACGCGTGTACACAAGTGTCATTTCTCTTGGCTTAATAGAGCCAATTACTGTGTGAAACACTTGCAACACAAAGCGTTATGTAGAGCTCATTGAAATGGTAATTCTGTTGTTTTTAATGGCTATGCTTCATAATAAAGTAGGAGTGTATTAATTCTACACATTACATGCACTGTGGTGGATTATGCTAATACGAGAGCTCGGATGAGGAGAGATGGAGATAAGTGTTAGTGTTGGTTTTTAGTCTCTGAGGTGGTAGGCATTTCTCAAACAGTGGTGTTGAACTAGAAGCATGTCTATTCTCACTATTTTGACTGCTGATTTGCTAGTGTTTGCAGCATTTTGAAATACCCAAAAATTAACTTTGAATTTCAGATTTTATTAAATTTCTCACAAAAAACTGCTGAATAGTACTGTGGTGCTACTGTGTTTTTTGAATTTTAGACCATAGTAACCAAAGCACCTTGGACCACCATAGATAGATAGATAGACAGATATAACGACAGACAGACGTCTTGTTTTATGTTGCAAGATAGATAGATAGATAGAACGTTAGACAGATAGATGGATGGATGGATGGATGGATGGATGGATGGATGGATGGATGGATGGATGGATGGATGGATGGATGGATGGATGGATGGATGGATGGATGGATATATAGATGGATAGATATATAGATGGATGGATATATAGATGGATGGATATATAGATAGATAGATAGAATGTTAGACAGACAGATATATAGATAGATAGATAGAACGTTAGACAGATAGATAGATAGATAGATAGATAGATAGATAGATAGATAGATAGTTAGTTAGTTAGTTAGTTAGTTAGTTAGTTAGTTAGTTAGTTAGTTAGTTAGTTAGTTAGTTAGTTAGTTAGTTAGTTAGTTAGTTAGTTAGTTAGTTAGTTAGTTAGTTAGTTAGTTAGTTAGTTAGTTCTTTGAGAGGGATGTGGGACACGGGCAGGAAAGAGACCATTTCTCTTTAATAATATCTTCATGTTAAAAGCAACTGACACTTGTTGTAAAAGGTCTGAAGAGCGAGTTTTATCTTCAGACATTCAGGCTATGTTTGATTTTGCGCTGCCAGAGAAAGCGAAACTAAAAATCTAAAAATGTGTGAAACGCGCTATACAAATAAACTTGACGCGCCTTATAAAGTCTAATAACAAGCACAAACTGTGTTAAATAGAAATTGACGTGCAAGCAAAAAGGTTTCTGTCCTACAGTGTTTTTCTACTTTACCACAGTAAAGAATGCGAATATAATAGGCCTAATTAAAAGCGAACCAAAAGGAAGAAACGTTTATAATCCCCTGCATGAGGTGAAGATTTGGGAAAAGAAACAGAGATTCCATGTTCAGTGGAATAACTAATGGAATATTGTTAAATTCTCTGCTAATCGGGTGACCAGATCGCGATTCGCAAAACAGAATACAAAGCCGACAAAGCTTAAATGTATGGACTCACGTACCTCTCTCATTCGGCATGAACCAAAATGTTTCCATGGCTGCGATGTCACATTTATTTGCTAACCTATTAGCTTCTGTAAACAAAGCTTTGTGCTTCACTCGTGTCATATTCACGTAAATACTGGCACAGCCCTATTAGTGGGTACCGAATATACACAGATTCTCTGTACTCCCGGTGCTGGTATCGTCACATTTTTAGAGGTTCAGTACCGACTTGGTACCGAAGTACCGGTACTTTTGACAACACTGATTAGATAGATAGATAGATATTGTCATGACGGAGCGTGAGGGTGAAATTAGCATAGAATATGCCACAATTTGGCAATATACCACACACCGCTACATTTACATTATGCCTCCACTTTCGTTTTGCTTTTTATTAAAATAAAAACCATTTAATTCAGTTGGATAACGGTCACTTCAATTCCATCCATCTTATCCAACATAAGCAGCAGAGCCGTACGTAGTGCAGCAGGAATAAGAGTTCAGTAGAACTGAAATGACATTCATTACAAGGTGCTTGGTTAAAACAAATCACCTGGAGACTATTTTTCTAGTCATGTATTTTGTCATTGAGGATTTCTTAAAAATACTTAAATCTTGTCTCGTTCTCGTGAGCTAACTATCTCATCACACGCCTAATAGGCTTGACAGACAAAGGCTAGATAGACAGATAGATCTTATTAATTTAAAATGATTTTACAGTAAACTTCTTTAGTACCTTCTGTATTTTGGCAGGGTAGTTCATTTTCTAGTTGTTCCAAGCATATGTGAGCAGTCTAAATATATGACCTCAATATTCTGTGAGTATTACCCTGGCACTTGATCTAACACTTACTGCGCTGCAGACTTGTTTGACATGACTAATTAGTCCTCGGCGGTCCTCCCTTCCTCTACACTTCACCCTGACGGTGACCAGAGCACCTCGTGATTGACACCGTCCTGATCTGTTCACAGAGAGGGATAGAGTTTCTTTATCAAGTTCTCCACACAGCTTGGAGACCAGCGGTGATGCTGGAAAGCTGAAAAGGCAAAAAGAAAGCATTCCTGAGCGGAGGAGAGGACGGATCGGATGACTTAGGGAGAGGAGAGGGTCTCGTGGTGACACCCGCAGTCATGGGGTGTCGGGTTCCAAGCCTGGGAAACAATGACTCTGGCATCTGTCTGGCACGGGGGATTCACAACACCGATGGATTGTGTTCCCGAGCCGGTGCTGAGGATGACCACGGCTGCATCGGAATGTCTTTAATGTAATCTGGTATATCCACCTCTCACCCTCCGCTGCTCATGTGATACCTCAGAGCCTCTTTTATTGGAGAGTTTACACAAAACAAGCCCTCACGCTGCTTCAGTTTAAGAGGAGGGTTCTTAGACACTGAGTGGATGCTGGGAATGGTTTGGCTGAGGTAAAAACCACAAGGCATGCTGCTGATTTGGCCACGTCCATAGAATAGATGTAATTACTCCTTTGATACAGTAGTTCTGTATTAATCACATTTTAACCCTCTTGCGCCATGACAGATAATGTTTTTATTTAATATTTTGTATTCTTAGGGGATTTTATGGTAGTAAATTATATTTATGCAGTAGTTATCCATTTATTTGTTAAACACTTTTGAGGATAGAGCTGAAAATGAAATTTCCAGTTTGATCTCTTTTTAAAGACACATGGCAGATTATTGCTGAAGTGAAAGTGTTTTTCACCTAAAAATGGTTATAGAAGTTTATTGTTATGAAAAATGCCCAAAAATAAAATCAAAGCCATAATTATAAACAAGTCGTGTTCCAAATTTGATGTTGATATCTCAAAAAGTGAGCTTTCAGTAAGATTTTGTTTGGACGCAGTACCAAACGTGTCCACTAGATGAAATTAGTTTCCCATTCATTTCCAATGCGGACATTTATGACCTTTTCAAATCCTGTCCATGATTATTTTTTTAATTGTTTTTGTATGCATGTTCACATAGTAAGTGCCAAAACCTTTACCAAGTTTCATACCATTCCGATGAAGTAAAACATTCTAAAAAAAGCAAAACGTTAAATTTTTAGGCCAAAAACTAAAGACAGAAACATGGACTTTTCACAATGAAAGAAATTCCCAATTGATAAAATTAAGTCCCGTCCACATTTTTATAGTTTTCCCACCTTTGTCCTAGAATATCTTGTTTCATTTGGAAATATGTCACATTACTGGAGTAAGACGGGTTATAAATTTCATTTCATGTTAAAGCATCACAGTTGTGTGCAAACATTTGATAAACATTTAATCTAAAAAAAAAAAAAAAAAAATTGCAAAAATATCAGCAAGTATTTACTAAAATGAGAAAATGCTCCAATTACATCTTCCAGGTGAAAACATACACTTTGTATTGACATCCTAGTAACCTACTTTTCATATCCGGGGAGCTTTTGAATGAACATTTGGATAACGTCACTAAACACTGAATTTATATTAGTCTCAATCACAATCAGCCTCTTGTCAACATGCATTTGTAACATCTGACATTGAAGATCTTCAGATTTCAGGCATTACCTGTCCACTGACAAACCACTCGATCACCATCAGATCCTTTCAGCTGGCACTGTTGGTGCTTGCCTTGGTTGCTTCCATGAGAATATTCTCCTTCAATCCCTCCTTTTACACTGATGCAGGAAGTGAGTAAATTAGAGGGCAATTGCTTTAATTTAAGGCCAATTAGATGCCTTCCCCTCCCTGAGCTGTATCTCTGCAGATGTTATCTGTGGAGAAGCACTTGGGAACACTTCTCAAGACAACAGCAAGACTACTGAGTGTGGAAGTCCTCAATTTGAGGGAACAGACCAACATAAACATGTAAAATGGACAATGAAAGGAATGGATAAACAAGCACTGGATTGTTTCCTGAATAAATGTCATATGAAGGAAACAAAAGGAACTTTGTTCTGAAATCAAATAAGGAGTTACAGTTACTAAAAGCCCTTAAGTTTCAGTCTCTGTCACTGAAACAGAACGATTTTTCTTTTTTTGAGTATGTAAATCTGAATACGTGATGTTTTAAGGTTTTCTAATTCTTAATGAGAGATACAGTCTCTTTGGAAATTGGCTTGTCATCAGAGAAGTTGGATCTTGAGTCACCTTTGGCTCTTGAGTCTTTGTGGTTGTCTTAGAAACACGGATAAGGCCACGGTCACATCCCTGGTGCGGGTCACTGTTCTGTCTCAGCCGTCGGGCTGCGGGCCAAAGGCTCAGGGGTCAATCACCGGAACTACACTGGTCCATCTGGCTTTCATTGAACTTGAGAACAAGAGCATGAAGAAGCTAATAAGCCCATGCAGGAGCTGCACTTGAACTGAGTGCTTCACTCTTAAAAATAAAGGTTTTCAGTGAACAGTTCTTACAAGAACCATTTTCTTCTTTGTGTGAAGAACATTTTAATAATCCAGATATGTTTTCCATAAAGTCTTTTGTGCGTTTTCAAGAAGGTTCTGTAAGTGTTAAAGGTTCTTCATGGAACTGTTAATGCCAATAGAGAACCTTTATAGTTTCTTTTGTTTGACCGTCAGTGTGGATAGTTTGTTAGGTTGGTAAGATTTTTAAGATGTCGGAAACAATGAAGCCACAATATATATACAACAGTTCTTTTTGGTTCTTGAATCTGATTGGCTGAGAGCCATGCGATATTGTAGTGATAACAGTACTCCTACCCTTTCACCGTTTGTATCACACCGCTGGAAGCGACTGTCATGGCGGCCAAGCAAATCCACCGTATTTTTTACAAATACTACACTTGTTGTACCACAAACTATAGTTTTAAGGGTTTTTTTTAGGCGATAATGTATTTGTTTAGACCTGAAATATGTGACTCTTATTTAATCATAACGGCTATTTTACAATTTGTTTCGACGTTTTCAGAGATGCGAGCTCCAGGCTGTCAGTGGCCGTTCAGTGCTCGTGTACCCGCCAAGAACAGCTTCATCTCGGCCAGTGCTTCGGGGATTTGCTGCTGGCTCTTATAATGGTTAAACATGAGACATAATTCATTTTGGGTACATAAAACAGGCAATCTTTTGTCTATTACTTTTTCCTGAGCAAATCAAATTGGGCTATGTTACATTTAATAATTTAATATTAAGGCTATATTTAACTTGTACCCTGTAGAGCACTGCTTTTATATGTTTGACTTGTTGTACAATTGTTTATTTTGTGTTGTCATTTATAATGGCTATTATTATTCATTTAAATATTGTTGTTCAATAAATATTATTTTATATAAATATGTTGTATTCAGATAAAAGTCAGATAAAAATTGCAGGCCTGAATGGCTTAGAAAAGTAATTTTCTAAGCTATTCAGTTGTTTGTCAGTCAGTTTGTAAGACAGGTTTAGACAAAAATCTTGTGTAATAAACTTATTGTATGAACATTAGTAGTAATGCGGTTTGCCTTTGCAAGTGCTGCTAATAATGTGCATATACATTTTCAGTATCGCAAAACATCACAACTAATACATTTAATTTTCTAAATGTTCAAGTCACATTTAATTTAAAGCTTCTCTCATGCCCTGAAAATGTGAAAAATGTATTCTCCTAACTCATTCTCCTGATTTATGTAGGTTAGCTTGGCAGAAGTGCATCATTTTTGTGCTTCTAGAGTCAAATTGAGTCTCTGCATATTAAGCTGGAATAGGAAGACAGTATTATAACATCAGAAAAACGACACGCTTCACCTTTAAGTGAAATATTACAGCATGTCTCTGGTGATCGACTGTAAATTGGGCATTATCACGGCTCTCTTGGCACAGAAACGCACATGAGAAGGATGTTCAGGAGGTGATATCGCACATTTAGCAGTACTGCCGGCGAATGAAAAGTGTGTGTGTCTCTGCCTACATGCACATGTTTTTTGAATGAATGTCATGCTCCATCCATCTTCTGGAGTTATTTCATTTTCTCTACATTACTGTAGTTATTGCATTGAAAAAGAAAAACACCTCAGGTCAGGAAATTAGCTTCTCATGTTTTTATCCTACCAGTCTATCTCGCCCTCTTTTTCTTTTGCTGCTGTCTCTTTCTCTCCTTCAGACCAATCAACAAAGTTCAATGATGGAGTAGCTTGAATTTTTGACCTCCTCACCCCAAAAGGAAACAGATCTCGAGACGATGATGAATCCCAGACCGCCTCGGTCTCGCCCACCGTGAGGAGCGTGAGATATGATGGAAGTGTGAATGAGCGGCGCTGACGGGTTATGTGTGGACTTCCACAGGGCAGGCAGACGAATAGTGTTTGTGTTTGCTTAAGAGCTGGTCAGAATTGAAAGGCTGTGATTTTGTGGAGACAGAGACATGGTGGTCCGACTGAGAGCTGTTCAGAACAAAGTGAAGCTGCCAGCCGGTAACCAGCAGATAGATGACATGTGCTAATAACTGTCAACAGACTTTAGAAATCGAGTTACGCATACAAAACTCCTAAACTTCAAACAGTATCAAACATTTTTGTATGTAATTCTGTTGATAAGTTAACACTGTTGTTGCAGTGTGGCACAAAAAGTGTCAAAAGCTTTGACAGAAAAATTTATTTTTGTCTATTTTGTCTACTTTTTGAAGAGACAAAGAAGTGCTGAGGTCATAGAGCATGTCAAGGCTTTACTATAGCCCAGATGAAAGACTTGTGTGCACTTATTTAAGTTTTTCTTAATCTTTATATGAACAGATATCTATCAACCAACCCACTGGCCTTATTTACAAGGTCTTCAGGTTGTCATCTCCTGCCCTCATCTCCACAATCCGTTCAGAAGTAGAAATCAGAGACACCATTTTTCATTCATCATCCTTGATGCAGAGAATTCTGGGTGGTCAGAACAACGTAGGAACGAAGTTAGGAAGAGTCCACTATTTGAGCTGAATAATGCATGGGTTATGTATAATCAAAAACCGTAGCTCTTTATTATGCGATTTTTCACGGCTGGGCAATGTTTAGGAGCGGGAGGGGGGAACCTACAAGAGTAAATCCTACTCATGTAGAGTGTTCGAGATCCCGACTGCCTTCCGCATGCCAATACAAACAGAAGTGAAGTCATCTTCACTTTGCGTCCCGCTAAGAGCAGCACACTAGTCAGCCAACACAAACAAAACTGCCAGTGACCTCCGGCGCCTGTGAGTTTTTGCCAGTTCCACTTTTATAGCCCGCGTTAATCAGCCTCAAAATCAGTTAAAAGCGTTTTACGTGGCCTTGGTGAGTAAGATATCCTGTAGCGTATGGAGCTTGAAAATGAATTGGTTTGGATTTAGACAGTGCCAGAATGCACTCAGAATAGTGTCCCAAAAGTTCTCAAACCAGACGTACCATGACTGAAACAAAAGTTCCTACTGTGGAAACGTAGTGACTTTGATAGGTCCCATTTGAAGAGCAGGTCTCTAAACTTAAACAATGCTTTAAAGAGGGTGCGATCAAATGTTCGCCATCTCACGTGGTCTGCGGTCGGCTCTGCCTCTCCCGTGACCTCAAAAACGTCCCCTCGCCGAGTCTCAAAAGCATTCCGCGCTCAAAGGCAGAGATGAAACCGCACGATTGTGGCTGAAGGATGGTGGAGAGGTTCTGAGGGTCTATTCGCTCAGCTATTCACACATCAAAGGTGAACGTCAATGGGCTGCTTCGTATTGTCGTCTCCTTTTGTGTCGTGCAGGTGTGCTGCTCTTCTCCGGCAGATGTAGAGCTCCCAGTTCCGGGCTTGACAAGAGGAACATCTTCCCCCTTGGGGCATTCATAGGCAACAGGAGAGGTTCAGGTGTTCGGGGCCTGAAATATAACGTGTGGACTGACGTTTTGGGCTTAATGTTAAATATTTAACAACAGATTTTGCCTGTGGCTGGAGATTTGGCTTTATCTTGCTTTGGGAAGGTAGAGCAGCTGGGATCTGGGAGGTTTGTTGAGTCGGGACGGTTGCCCCCATGGAGTATTTTTTGCCCGCATTTGCCTGCAGTGTGGGCTTTTATTTTATTTTTTTTCTGCTTTTAGAGATAGCAAATGTTGAATCTGCCCTGCTCGAGCATGTCCTGTCACATCCTCTAGCTGAAAGACGAGGTTCACAGCGGAATACAATGTAGCGTTTTAGCTCGCTGATGCGCTATCTGTTATTTGTTGTCATATTTTGGTGCATCTTTTGAGTTTATACATGAAACGGTGGGGAGCTTGAACTGACTGTTTTGGTCTTGGATGAAATCACGGTCTTATCTTTGCAGCATGTGGAACGCAGCAGCGTTTATCTTTTCCTCCCATCACACATTGTTTGTTCTACCTGATCTGAATACCCTTTTGGTGAAACTGTCTTTGGGTGGTTCTTCATTGGACTGTTAAATTAGGCATGAAAATTATAATATGTGGATAAAAAAATCATAATTGTACTTCCTGTCTAGCTGACCAACTTTAATTGCATTGTGCCATCTCAAGCTATATTAATAGTTTTGATTATTAAAATGGATAGATAGATATAGATAGATAGATAGACAGACAGACAGACAGACATTTTAAGATCATCCCCTACTGAAAAACATAGCAAAATATAACATTAAGTGATAAAAATGGATGAACTTTAACTAAGTTTACTTCTTGAAAGATTGATAACGTCAACTTTGGGGAAAGTTACTTTTAAAAGTAATGCTTTACAATATTGCGTTACATAAGCATAGGATGCAGGAGAAGAAAGTTCAACACGCTTCAAAAAAAAAAAAAAAATGAAACACGTGATGTGCTTATTAGTATGATTGAAATGGATCATCGAAGGTCAGCAGCAAAGACATTGGTTAATAAAATGAGATTAAGTACATAAAGTATGTGTAATTTAATATATTTAATTATTGCAGGTTTGTGTAATATTCTGAGATCTAATTTCACTGTTTTTATAAATTAAGTAATACTGAATCTGTTTTTTGTTTTTTTTGTTTTTTTTTTTGCAAGTGAGATGAGTAATGTATTCTCACATTAATTCTAAAACTACAATAACCATCATGTCACACACAACACCTCTGCACTTACTCACGATTTCTCAACATGGGGACAGGAGAGCTGTCAGTCAATAAATGGAAAAACAAAGTAACTTGTGTTACTTATTTGAAAAAGTAACTTAGATATTTTGCTGTATATTTAAAAGTAATGCGTTACTTTACTAGTTACTTGAAAAAGTAATCTGATTACGTAACTCAAGTTACTTGTAATGCATTACCTCCAACACCGATTGGCTATTTTAAAAAAAATTTTTTTTTTTTTTTTTACATTTTTTAAGAGATGTTTAATTACTTCAAAAGGGAACATTTGATGGGAACTGGGTTGCCGCATAACCTAGGGACACATTTTTAATAAACATAATGTTGATTAAAATATACAATTAGATGAAGAGAAAAAGATTAAAATGTTAGCTTTATTTTCTTCAAAATGTGCATATTTGCTAATAAAGCGTAGAGACGTTGGGTTGGGAGCAGGCCAAAAAAGCATATTTGAAGATGAAAGAAACAAAGTGAATAAATATAAAGTTCCTAGTTCTTGTCAGTGTGTTGAGTAATATATAAATGTATATTTATATTAGAATATAGTTCAAGTTGTCATCAGCACAAATGGTACTGTTTGGTAGAATGACCCACATATTTTCCCCAGAATATCAGACTAAATATCAGACTAATGTTTGTACGAAAGCACATGTTTTATGCTCATGCGTTCTCTGTTTCTCTCTTCCTGTCTTACTTTGTTCCGTTCGCTTGATAAAAGGCACCGGTGCTCGAGACTGTCCGCTGACATCAGGCTTAAACAGGCCGCTGGAACAAATAGTCAGCTACTTTACTTTGGCAAAGGATTTTCTAACATCTGTCGCTCTCTTTCTCTCTCCATTCATCTTAAACTCGTTTAATTTCCTCCTCTTTTTTCTTTTGCTTTCCAGATGTCATCCCCTAACCAGTCACTGTACACTGCATATTAGCAGTCTGTGTTTCACTGTAGTCTTACAGTGACATTTGTGTTTTATCTCTTCTGTTTTTTTTTTTTTTTTTCTCTCCTGGAAATGAACGGGTGATGCAGAGGTCTTCACTTCCGCTTTAAACTGCCTACACAAAAAGGATCCTGCAGGCCCAGACATCAGCAATCGACCATTCTGATTGGGAACAGGCTGTAAAAGATAACTATTGGATTACTTAATCAGCATATACAGCATTTTGGTTATTATGACAATTTTTTAATATTTTAAGCATTTTTAGTCAATTAGCAGGTTTAATGTTTTGTTTAAGCGCAAACAAATCAATGAAAATGACAGTCTAAGTGTGGGTGGAAAAGCTTGTTGTTGCGTTTAAGCTTGTTACGAACAGTAAATCTGTTGCCTTCAGCAACATTCAGTTTCTAGTCTGACTTGTGCCTCAATAATGCAAAAGAGCAATCGATAGGGAGACGTATTTAAATATTCTTGTGCTTTAGTAATCTCCCATGTGCTTCCTTTGTTTCGAAAGGAGAAAACAAGGAACCATATCAGGGGAAAAGCCTGGCTCAGCACTGTACATTTTTAGGAATATTCCAGATTTTAGTAGTCCTACATTTTGGCAGGGTTCTGTTGTGCCTGAGGGGAAAAGGAATCGTAGATCATACTGCAGAATGTCTTTATGGTGAACAGTAGCAGAGTCCGCTGTAAAACGAGAGCAGGAGAAATCTATGGCTTTCCTCAGTGGCAGATTCTGAGATGACCTCCGACCCAGTTTTCCACAGTCTTCCGACACTGCTTGGCTTTGTTTTGGTGCTCTGGGAATATTGTAATGAATTTTGTAATATTAAAGCAACATCATTGTTTACTTGAGACATTGAATTGTGTAGGATAAGTCTGAATATCTTATTAATATATTTTTTATTTTCAAGCTTTACATTGGAAAACAAGACAGGAATACTGTTTTTATATATATATATATATATATATATATATATATATATATATTATTCTATTATATTTATTTTTTTATTCTACTTAATTCATATAATTCATTAATTATCGGTCATTCCCAAATTCTTCAAAAGTATTTTTTTTTTGTCCTTTTCTTCAAGAATGTTTGCAACGCTACCAGCACTGCAATTTCTATCTCTTTCCACATTGCTTTGTGTCTCTCTCGCTCTCCCTCTTATTCCGTAGCCATCCTCTTAGATTCTTTTTAAAGATAGGGGATATGAGCACTGTTTCATCTTCCCCAGGCTCATCTGGTAGAGGTTAGCAGGCATGTGGAAGCCATTGGACTGAGGACCCGGGCTGATCAGAGAAAGATGTGCCCCTTTGGATCTACTGCTGCACATGTTTGAATCCCGGGACCCTTATTTGCTCGGTCTCGCTTTCTTTAACATTCCTACCCCTCTCATTCTCTCATTCCCCCTCCAATTACCCCCATCTCTCTCTCTCTCTCTCTCCTCTGTATTCTCTCTGTCTCTCGCTCTTTGTTGGAAAGGTTTGGTGAGGATGCTTTAGTAAAATCGCTATTGGAAGTAGCTGTGATTATAACGGCCTGACAGATTGTTTCAGACAGACAGTCACCCTGTTTGCAGTGTCTTCATTTGCTGAATTGTGAATAAAAACAGGGTTTGAGTAAGCTTAGAATAGCATTAATACTCTTACTATTGTTGTTCTCATACTATCTTACTGTTGTTTGCTAAAATGTGAACAGTACGGGCTAGATCTACTGACAGCTTGCACCATCGCAAACCCTCTTTTGGTGTTAAAAAAACTGCTGTCAGGATTTGCTAAATACACACAGTGAAAAATTAGTGATGAAAAGGCTTGGACACGATTTTTGCGGCTCTCCTTGCTAAACCTTACTAAGGTTTGTGTAACACTTTACAATACAGGTGCACTAATATGCATTAATTCATGCTTAACTAATGCACAGATAACAATGTGTTAATGTATGACTCATGAAGAACTAAACCATTAATTAATAATCACTGCATCAGCAGCTAATAAAGTTTCTATATGAATAATAGATTAAGTAATATATGAATTGCTATTAATTAAATGTGTCATGATGTATTAATTCCTTAATAACATATTTTATTAACTAAAAGTGTAAATTAATGTGTGAACTACCACAATGGGCTGAAGCCATGTACTTCAACTTCCAGTTGTCTGCTTTAATTAATCATTAACTAATGATTTGAAAATGTATCATTATGTTATGACTTTACTTGTTGAGGCACATGATTATTAACTAATTGTTAGCTAATATGTCATTATGGTTTTGACATCTACACCATGGATTTCAATTTCCAACTATCTACAACCAGGATTGCACTGTACCAGATGAACTTTCCAGAACCTTGTTGTTCATGGCACAGGAATGTGTCAGGTTAAGCTTGAGGTCTAGGATTCAAAGGTGGAACACTGTTACGAAACAGCAGTGCCCGGCCACATGTTCTCACTGTGTCAAGACCGGACAAAGAGAATAGAACCCATTATAATCAGTGATAGTGATTCTACACTGGATGCGGCACGACGCAACACAACACATCAAAACGTCACTTCTGTTATGAAGGAAAATTGGACTTGCAATGGTCTGTCATGTCCAGTGTAGACAGCTGTTGCGGCATGACTCGATAACGGTCGCATCCAGTTTAAACAGAGTGCAACATCAATCTGTAGTTCAGATTCTGGTGTGCTGATATTTGTGTGCAGCCCAACTTACCCATCCTTCACATTCTCTGACATTACATTCACTGCATGTGCAACTGTCAAAACCCATTAATTACATATTACTTAACAATTAGTTAATAGTCATGCCTCAACAAGTAAAGTCATAACATAATGATACTTTTCAAATCATTAGTTAATGATTAATTAAAGCAGACAACTGGAAGTTGAAGTACATGGCTTCAGTCCATTGTGGTAGTTCACACATTAACTTACACTTTTAGTTAATAAAATGTTAGTAAGGAATTAATACATCATGACACATTTAATTAATAGCAATTCATATATTACTTAATCTATTAATCATATAGACTCTTTATTAGTTGCTGATGCAGTGATTATTAATTAATGGTTTAGTTCTTTATGAGTCATACATTAACACGATTATCATTAATTAATGCATATTAGTGCACCAGTATTGTAAAGTGTTACCAAGGTTTGCGCTAGTCAATTTACGGTATTTGCGCCACTATTTAACGCCCCAAAAAAGCATGTCTTAAAAGACATTTGTTCACCCAGAAATAAAAATTACCCTCATGTCGTTCCAAGACTTTCGTTCATTATGGAACACATAAGAAGATATCTTGGTAACACTTAAAGGATTAGTTCACTTTAAAATAAAAATTTCCCCATGATTTACTCACCCTCAAGCCATCCTAGGTGTATATGACTTTCTTCTTTCTGATGAACACAATCTGAGGTATATTAATAATCACACTGATGCTCCTAAGCTTTCTAATGGCAGTGCACAGAAACCACTTGTTTGAAACTCAAGAAAGTGTATCCATCCATCATAAACATACTCCACACGGCTCTGGGGGGTTAATAAAGGCCTTCTGAAGCAAAGCGATGCGTTTGTGTAAGAAAAATATCCATATTTAACACGTTTTTCTTGCACAAATATTGTAATGAGATGGGATGGGATTTTATGGGATTGCTGTCTCACGCTAATTTGCCCTGTTTAGTAAATCTAGCCCTAGGTATCCCACAATGTAATGCGCTCAGCTTCCATTTTCAGTGTGTTGAAATAAATTACACAATTTCTTGACTCATTACACTGCCAAATATGACAATAATGTAGCAAACTGTTTTTGAAACATTGAGCAATAGAATAATGGCTACTGTTTCACATACTATTTTTTAAAAGCTAATATGCAGTATACATTGTAAACTGCACAGTTTTCAGTAAGTAGTAGGCTAGGATTCCATTCCCAGCATAGCCTGAGTGAATATCAGTGTCTGTCTTTACTGTAACCTTCTCGCTCTTTGTCACTCTCTCTCTTTTCTCTCTTTGTCTGACAGTGTTTTATGACAGTAAAACAGCCAGTATTATGTTTCCTCCTCATGTGACTGACGTAATCCCAGTTTCTCATTCTATTCAGCGCATTACAGTCTGTCACCCACTCTGTCCAGTTCTCTCTCTCTCTCTCTCTCCAGTTTTCTCTCTCTCTCTCTCTCTCTCTCTCTCTCTCTCTCTCTCTCTCTCTGACAGACTGTTCGACATTTCAAAAAACAGCTTGCAAAATAATTAGTTACAGATATACATTGCCAAATGGACACACATTATTTTAACAAACTAAAATCTCAAAACCAGCTTCATTTTTTCCACCAACTGGCTTTACAATATTTTATACTATACCTCATCTGGAATAATGACCATTCTTTTTGAACATTTTGCACACTAATATGAGAAAATGAGGTGTTTACTATCTATCTATCTATCTATCTATCTATATATATATATATATATATATATATATATATATACACAAATATACACATATACATACACACACACACAGACACACACACACACACTACCAGTCAAAGTTTGGAAACGGTAAGATTTTTAATGTTTTTAAAAGAAGTTTTGTCTGCTCACCAAGGCTGCATTTATTTAATTAAAAATACAGTAACAACAGTAATATTGTGAAATATTATTACAATTTAAAATAACTGTTTTCTGTTTGAATATGTTTTATAAAGTAATTTATTTCTGTGATGCAAAGCTGAATTTTCAGCATTATTACTCCAGTCTTCAGTGTCACATGATCCTTCAGAAATCATTCTAATATGCTGATCTTCTGTGTGTATATATATATATATATATATATATATATATATATATAGTATTTTATTTTATTATTTAGAAAATGAGGCGTTAAACTGCACAGAACAGAAAAACCTCTGATATTTTGATGTGAACTCAAATGTGAATTATTGCCAGTGAACGATTTGAGAGTATGAACATTTATGACATAAATCCAATAGTTTTTGGTTCCCAACGGCATTGTAGAAATGTGCTATTTGCTGTCAGCCATGATTTGTTTTGTAGTAGGGATGCTGAAACTGAGCTAAAGCGAATAGTATTTGTTGGTCATGTGACCGGTGAACTCTTTGTTGAAAATAACAGCTTTTATTAAGCTACTGATTTGACTAAAATGTATATTTTAAACTTTTTATTTGTGTAAAACGTTTTAAATGATGGAGTACATGCACCTTTAAGACCTCACTGCCTGATTTTCTTGAGGTACTTGGGATATTTCTGCTGAACAAACCGAAAAAAAAGTAAAAGGAAAACAAACCAAAGTGGTAACCAGCACTTAGTCGAAACCACTGATCCTTTCTTAGCGATCGCGCTGTAACTTAATGTCCTGATATATCACTTTACCCGTCACACTGCCAAGACTCAGTATTGGCCTTAAGAATAAATAATACATTTGTACTCGCAGCTCACCGCAGTCCCTGATCTTCAGACCCATGTCTCCAGAGTCTTTTGACGGGAAACCAGAACACAGTTGAAGTAGAGCTGGATTAACCCGCTCTCCCGCTGCTGTGGGCCACACAATCTACTTTTGTATACTTATTTATGTTCGTTTTATGTGGATTTATGAAGATGTGTTTGGTGTTTATGGCTTTGGCTCCCAGAAAATGAAAATGTGTATCCGTATGTAAGACGATGGAAACAGCACACAGGCTAGATAACTACTCCAGCTGTTGAGTTTTCTTGGCACGCTTCCTGCTCCAATCTTTCACACACGCACACATTCATTTCTGCTTGTTACTCTTGGTTGCAAATATGTGGAGATGGTTGCCCAAAGCTTCTAGCATCTAATCCTTTTGTCTGATTTCGTCAATTTGTTTACGCATGAAAATCAGATAGTTTATGTATGCGGCAAATCGCAATTTCGGTGCAAAGCATAAGAATAAAGCTCCAAATCAAGCCAATAAACAATACAATTTTCATTCCAAACAATAGAAAACCAAACACTGGTAGTTCTGACCCGTGTCTACACCATTATCTAACCACAGAGGAAAACTTGTATTTGTAGAGTAGTATGTGGTGTGCTGTGTGTGTGTGTTTCTGAAGACCTCAGGCTTATGTTACGGCCCCCGGGGCTCGATGCCCCTCTGCGTGCGCTCTGGAGGTCGTCCTGCTCGCCGTGCCCCAAGCAATGTCTGCGTGCTGCATTTCTGCTTCGTTTTGAAGAGAAATCGCTAGAACAGACAATAGCATGCCTGTGTGTTCGCACTGACAAGAGCTTTCATATGATCAACTGTAGTTTTCTAAACAAATCATACATTTGTTCAACCACTAATTGTGCAAGTAAAAACTGAAGAGGAATGTTTGACCTGAAGAGATCTAACAAGAGCCCAAATGTAGCTGCAACATTTGTTTGGTTTATCATTGATTAAGTTTCCCACAATATGTCACGAGGAATGCTAATGCCTCTCTAAAATTTGTGTTGCCTTTTACTGTTACTGGCTAATGGCTTTTTATTTATTATTTATTATTTTATTTTATTTTATTTTATTTTATTTTATTTTATTTTATTTTATTTTATTTTATTTTATTTTATTTTATTTTATTTTATTTTATTTTATTTTATTTTATTTTATTTTATTTTATTTTACTGACACTTTTATCCCGTTATACAACAAAGCGATTAATATTAAAGTGATTTATTTATTTATTACATTTTATTTTAGAAATAAGAAAAAAAGAAGAAAAAAAATAATGTTCATAATTTTTAATGATTATGAGGAATACTACAAAGCTGATATTGTATTTTATTTTAAAGAAAAAAGAAAAAAAATGTTCATAATTTTAATGATTATGAGGAATACTACAAAGCTGATATTTTATTTTATTTTAGTGTTTTATTTTATCTTATTTAGCAGATGCTTTTATCCAAAGTGACTTACAAATACAACAAAGTGATTCATATTAAAGTGATTGATTTATTATTTTATTTTAGAAATAAAGGCAATGAAAAAAAAGAAGAGAAATAATGTTCATATTTTTTAATGATTATGAGGAATACTACAAAGCTATTTTACTTTTTGTTTTATTGTTTTATGTATTTATTTTATTTTATTAACCCCTAGCCTTAAGCATTATATTTTTGCTATGTTTCTAATTAATTTCTGAGCTTTTTTTATTAACTTTATTTACATCTTGATACCAAATATGTGCAAAAGTATATGGATGTAAACCTGACACGATACCTCAAATCATGTGACTTGTTGAGTGTGTGTGTATATATATATATATATATATATATATATATATATATATATATATATAAAATATAAAATATACTACCACTCAAAAGTTTGGAATTAGTAAGATTTTTTATGTTTATAAAATAAGTTTTGTCTGCTCACCAAGGCTGCATTTATTTAATTAAAAATAAAGTAAAAACAGTAATATTGTGAAATATTATTACAATTTAAAATAACTTTTCTGTTTGAATATATTATATTAAGTAATTTATTTCTGTGATGCAAAGCTGAATTTTCAGCATCATTACTCCAGTCTTCAGTGTCACATGATCCTTCTAATATGAATCATTCTAATATGATGATTTGCTGCTTTACATTACATCTTCTGTTTAATGAATGTTTATTGCATTATGTAAGTGTTGTGGGTTACCATGATGGTGTTTTGCGTTTGGGTGAATGACTCTTTCTTTATATTAGTATATACTTCAGCTCGTGAAAAAGCTACTTGTGATGAACTCTGATTCTTCATGTGTTGTCAGTATATGTTAAAGGTACAAAACAGATTTTAGTAGTAGTTGAATTTATTGGTTTACATCCAAATTTTCTTGTTTGTAAATTACTGTTTTGTACTGTAAAATGTACGGTTTGTTCTGTAAATGTGTTTACAGTTTTTCTGTATTTTTTACAAAATTATTCTGGCAACCACAGCTGCCAAAATTATTTTGTAAAAACTACAGAATTTTTTTACAGTGAACCTATCAACCACATAGCAACCACCCACAGCACGCTAGTGGCTTTTGCATAAACACCTTTCATTATTATGTTCAGAAAATGTTAAAATCTAGTCCTATTTGTCTATGGTTTTGGGTGAGACTCATTTTATTCTTGCTGTCTGCTAATTTAAACCATCGTTCAGCTGCTCTCCGCTGTGGCAGTTTAACCCACGTAGCTACATGAGGACCTGTCAAACGCTCTGCTGCTCTGCTCTTGACAAAAAAAAAACCCTCCACACAAAACAACATCACCACTCAAGTGGGCCGATATGACTTGTTTGGACAGTATATTTGAAAGCTTTTGTTATTATTACAGCAATGTTTGTTCACACCTCCCTCGCCATCATTGCGACTCTGTTGTTGTTTGACGGGGATTTTGAACGGACGCCCCACGGCGCTTCTGTTAATGACAGCAGAAACTGAGCACTGTGTGAAATGTGACAAAGGCTTGATCAAACTAATAGCTACTTTGTGTTTCCTTTGCCTCTGAGGTTAAAAGAAAAAACGATTGGCGACTGTGATAACGGCGTTTCCAAAAACAGGCACGTTGTATGTGATAAATGATATAGTACTGCTGAATCTGAGGGATAATAGCTCACCCAAAAATGAAATTCTGTTATCATTTACTCACGCTCATGCTGTTCCAAACCTGTATGAAGATATTTTGAAAGTCAATGGGGTCCAAACGACCACAGAAGAAAGAAAGTGTTCTGGTTAGGAATTACATGAGGGTGTGTCAATGACAGAATTTTAGTTTTGGGTGAATTATTCATTTAAAAGAGCTACATTTTCCCAGTCTGCCTTGCTGCATGGCATGCTAAATGTGACCTAAGCCTAAACCTGATTTGGTAAGCTCCTGCCGTTCTTCGAGCACCTACAAACAGCTTTGACCATGTTAATAAACAGATATAGTGAATAGACTCTCTGTCTCCTGTGCTTTTTAGGGTCGCCTTTCTGAATGAGGCAGGGGCTCCTATCAATAGCTGTTTCCTTTCAGGTCCTCTTCCACTAGACTTGATGAATTAGCCCTTTTCTTAGTCCGCCACCCTAAAATAACAGGTCACTAAAACCTGACAAGTACTATTAATCAACCGAAACGGTTTCCATTCGATTCCAACTTCGCTTTCGTTTGTCATCTCCAGCGACTCGTTAAATGTTTTCATAATCGTAGCCAGTTAGGCCAAGTTTGAATCCCTGACGGCCACCGAAATGATGTTTCCCTTATATTTGTTTATTGATTGTAGCGTCATTGTTTAAATCTCTTGATTAGAGCTTCCTCTTTTTTTTCCTTCATAATCCCTTCTTGCTGGAACCGGCTGGTCAGGCAAGTTAGGAAAAGTCTCCCAACCCTCGTCCTAATGTAACCCCCCCTCAATGTTAACACTTTTTAGCGCTCCCAAATGAGTTATAAGACCCTCTAAATCACCCCACTGAAGTACACTACATGTCCTGTACCGTGTCTGCCACCCCTAAAAAAAACAGGTCACTAGGTAATTGAATAGTTAAGGGAGGACTTGTCCTTCATCAGTGCCAAGCAAAGCATATGGCAGTAAAATCATGTGCCTGCTGTTTCATTTCCACAGGCCCCCTGAAGACTAACAGACCGTGGAGGGGTTGAAAAGAAGCCTTTATTTCAACACACACATTGAGGCACATCAGAGCACGAGCCTCGTTTTGAGGTCATTGCGAGAGCGATAGGGGAGATTTAATCTGAAACGCCGTTGTCAGGTGTGTTGGTTGAGTGTAAGTGTGACGGGTGCCTCTTTTCAAGTGTTAGTTTGCCGTTCACATGTTGTCTGTTTATTTCTGCATAGCTGAAGCGTACGCCACTGTTTACCTCATCACCAGATGCCATACACACTCTTGCACATGCTCAATGTACTGGTGTAAAGCGCCGATATTTGGTTTAAAGTCAAGCCAAGTAACCTTTATCTTTACACTTTATGTAAAACAGATAAAAAAACAGGAAAATAACAGAATCAGTGATTCAAACTTCATCAAATATAAGACACATTCAGACGAAAATAGTGTCATTATTCGGATCAAGTCAGTTCAGTGTTGATTCAGTTCAATAACTGTGTCAATATTGCAAAATTAATCAATTATCAATTCGATTCAGCTATAAAGCAGTTCATTTTTTTGTTCTCATTCAATAGTGTCAGTACAATCAAATCAATAGACCTTAATTGAGATAATAGACCTCAATCGAGTGCCATATTTAATTACTGACAGGATTGTAAATGCAAGTACAGTGTGTTTAATGGATTGTACTGTTGTTTAACAATATACCGATTGTTCAGCTAACGAAAAAAAAAAAATTCAGCAGACAAAAACTCCATAAAACAGTGTTGAAAGTTGTGACACTTGGACTTGGATAATGCTTGCCATAGTAAAGACTGTAAGCCTATCCCTCACAGCCTCGTTTTCATCTGTGTTAAAGGTGCAATAGGACATTTTCTGAGAGGCTAGCTATAGTGAGCTAGCTTTCAGATCGTAACATCCCACCTTCCTTTCAGAGCGTCTCCAAAGCCACGCCTCCTTCAAAACACATGAACGCGCATACAGCTGCTCTCGGCAAAGTGTCACAAGAGAAGGAGTTAAACTACCTCATGTCTCAAAGCACATAACTTTACAATAATAATGAGCGTAAACAACTTTAAAGAGCACTGACCTGTACCACTTGACTGCTGCAGATTCATTTTGGTGTTGATATTGTTGACATGAAAATGAGTCTGAGGACACGAACAGCTCCAGTTAGAACGTCACAGGTTACCATCTCTTAATTATGGTAGTTATGGCATGAACGCAGCATAAGCTTGTTGTTTTGATTCGGTAGGAGCCATAAAAGGTGGCTATTGTTAGTTAGACACCATTGTCTGCGCAAATAGGGTGCACGAGGGAATGTAAAAAACAAACAAAAAAAAACATACTTTGACAGGCAGGTAGGACATTGTATTATTTCATTCAGACTGAATTTAATGATTGGATGAACATTTTATGGTCCTACGCCTTCCACAGACAATATATATTTATTAAAATACATTCAGACCATTTAACATTGCTATCAGGATATAAGGAGACTTTCAACCAGTGTAACAAAAAATGTTTCTGTAGAAAATCACCTATTGCACCTTTGAATTCAATATAGCGCCTAACCTGACTAAGGTCTATATTACTAAATATTAAGTGTCTTTCAAACCCGAACTAAGCAAGTCAAAGGCGACAGTGGCAAATAACCTAACTCCATCAGGTGACAGAAGGAGAAAAAAAAAAAAAAAAAAAACCTTGTGAGAAACCAGGCTCATAGGAGGCCAGTTCTCCACTGGAGAATGTGCCAAAGATTGCTTTGTTACCTTTGAGATCGCGCGTTGCGTCTCGTCTCCTCAGAGACACCTTATCCGCGCACACACCAGACCTTGACCGTGCCGCCACATGGGCGCAGGAGCAGGGGGTTAACGCACCATAGCTGGGGGCCTTCCTTTGAAGTTGAGACTCACCGAGAGAGCGGTATCAGCTGCGGAGAGCGAAAGAGACTTGTAAACCCCAGTGGACGCCGCAGCTCCAGGCAGGGTTAGCTTGCTGTGAATGCACTTGCGGGGTTGTATCCCCCCATCTCCTCCCAGCTCTCTGCTGCTAATGAGAGCAGCGTATCGATCCGCTCTTTGAGACTCTAGGCAGGTATAGTATGTCCTCTCTAAAGTGTGCATTTCCAGCGGCAAGTTCTGGCCCTTACCAGCCCTGGAGACCCTACAGACAGCGGAGAGGGTTCAAGCATCAGGCAGTGATGAATGAGGTGGGCACTCATGATGGTTTGGTAGAAAATAATGGAGGGGGGAAGAGTGGAAGAGGCATTTGTTGAGGTGGAAGTAAACTTGTCCTCTAGATGTTTGGCTAGCTAGTACATTTTGCTTTTATAGTCCATTTTACCTCAAAAAATTGTACAAAAAATTGTATTCAATAAAAAAAAAAAAAAAAAAATCACAATTTAGTAATTGTGATAGCTAAATTGCCTAAATAACATAATTTCACAGGAACATTTTTGGTGAAAGATTATTAGAACTTTTGTTGTTGTTGTTTTCCCTTTGGAATGTTGTGCATCAATTAATAAAGTATACGGAGTCAGGTGATAATGGACATTTAAAGGATTAGTTCACTTTAAAATTAAAATGACCCCAAGCTTTACTCACCCTCAAGCCATCCTAGGTGTATTTGACTTTCTTGTTTCTGATGAACACAATCTGAGTTACATTAATAAATATCCTGACACATCCAAGCTTTATAATGGCAGTGTAAGTAGTATAAGCATTTTGAACTGCAGAAGTTGTAAACTTTCTTTGTTAGTTGTATACGGAAGGTGGTCTAGCCTTTTAATTGTAGTATTTTTTAAAAAAAAATTTTTTATTTAGACATAAATAATATAGAATTTTAATATCAGCCATTTATAGTCTAACAATAATTATCATTTTTACCAGCTAGAATTTTACATTTAAAATCATGGTACTAATCATGGTACTGAGATGTGGTATGTAGTTTTTATAATAATTAACACTGCTTTTGTCATTTTTTACAAGATAGACAAAATTTGTCACCAAAAAGTCATTCGGTTTATCCAAAATTTTGATTTACAAAACCACTTTTGGTTATACAGAATGACATGAAAATCAAACATTTTATATTTAGTACAAGTTTTTAAAATATTATAACATTTTCCATGTTTTAAAGCGGTTGTATCGAATGACCTGATGTTTCAGGACATGCGTATGAGCAAGTGAAAACATGAATTTTTCAAATAGTTAAGAGAGAGTTAGTTACTTTGCTTCATGACCATGTGGTCCTTTGCAGGTGTCTGAATGATGTCACATCCTGTCATATGATATTGACCTCATGACTTGATCCAAAATGATCCCTTTATATTGGTTACTCCGAATGACATCAATGAAATTCATTTTTCCAGACATTCTTTCTCATAACAAAGCAATGATTCTACACATAATTTTAATACCATTTTGCACTATGAAGATATATATGATGTTATAAAATAAAAAAAATATATATGTTTATTACATTTTAAGATATTTTAATCACAAATGAAATGGCTGTATTTGGACAGTTAAACCGAATGACCTTTTGACTCAAAATATAATCAAAACCTCTTGGAGATCTAGTTGTACTGTCTTTGTTTATTATTATTATTATTATTATTAAGGCCTTTGAACAAAAACAAAAATGAACCGTCACGTCATTGACCCATATATCAAAAGTACCGCGGTATTGTTTTACTGTCACTATTCCATGGAGCCGCCACAGTAGTTTTTGTAATGGCAGACACACACTTTTTTTATTTTTGCTTTTCCTACCTATTTTCCATTCTTCAGAACTGATTCTTTTAGCGGGTGGTCTTCAGTGTTGGACAACCAGCGACTGGCATGACTCCAGCTTTAGTCTGACCTGCAATGGTGCGGTGACCCAGGGTGCGGAGAGCGTTCTAAATGAGGTCTCGCTCTAATTTGTCATCCCTCCATTTTTGTATTATGTTTAGCAGGCACCATGTGGACAGATTATCTGGAAGAGAGGGAATGTGCGGTGGTGTTCCGTGGGTTCACATCTGGGAGCGATTGCATTCGCATGTGCACATTGTTCATGTGGACTTGTTCTCGCAAACCTGACGTACATGTTCTGATTTCTACAAATATTCTCACGATTCTGCAATCTCGTCCCAATGACATTTCACTTTGTACGTGATACTGGATTGGACAGATGCTGGAAGTTATGGATTGTTTGAAATAAGTGATGATGATCACAGTTCCTTTCCATTCCTATAGCAGAATTCCCCATGGTTTGAAACCTACAAAGTTAGATTAGTGCTAGTTTGGTGAACACATTGCTTACTAAGCTAGTGAAGAACCAGGATCTTGCGTTTGCAGTTATTGTGAATTTTTGGTTTAAAAGTGCTATGCTAGTTGAGGTTAGGCAGTCTGGTGGGGACGAACCAGTATACCAACATCCAAGACACACCATAGGCTGGGCTTTTCAGGATGATAATGTTTAGGAAACTTCTAAGCAGATAGACATTGTGATTATAATACATATTTATTCTTCTGTAACTGCTGTATTTTGGTCGTTCCCCATGGTTTCTCTTCAAGGCCCACAATCCTGTTCCTGACAAATCTCCCTGCGTCTTTGCCAGCTCTGGGTTTTTGAAGTGCTTTTTTTAGCAAATCTCCAGTTCCCCAATGGCTCCAGTAGAACACTCCAGAAACCCTCAGTGGTGGCTCAGCAAAATCCATTTCATTTCCGCCCTGCAGAGCTCGTACTATCATCCCTCTGTAGCCCGTGTGTGGTATTAAATATTCATTTCATTAATGTCGGAGGCATATCAACACAAATCTCATTTTAATTTGACGTTACCACATCTGTTTCAAATTTCTGTGAAGCAAAAAGTTCTAGAAACTGAACAACCACTTTTGGGTTGCCACGTTTAATATGATGTGAGGATTTGGATGGCAGTGAAGAGACTGAGCATACAGTAGTTTGTGTACAGATCTGATACTTTTTACACATAGATGGATCATTAGAAGTTGGTCTGGTCATCCAAAAAATGATATGGCCTATATTTTGTAATTAATACAAAAATCAAGTCAAAGAATTACTGGGGATATGCTTATTGTGGTTATTTATTTGCTGTTTTCATTCAATGTCAATTTTGATGAGGAGGTTTAAAGGCAAAATTCTCAATGAAAATTATGTTGTCATACTGTATATTCACCTTTGTGTCATTTTAAACTAATATGACTATTTTTTTCTGTGAGCACAAAAAAGAAACATTTGGAACATTATACTGATAGCTTATTTTTTCATACAATTACACTGAATATGGATTGATGCTTTCAAGCTTCAAATATAATGCAAAAGCAGAATGAAAGTAATTAATTTGACTTGTGTAGTGTATTCGATGCTCTTCAAAATTTCTTTTTTGGGTGAACTGTCACTTTAAAGAGACGTGCTTAGGTTCTCTCTCTTACTGTCACTCTTTCTGTCTCACTTCAGCGGTTTATACCATTTCCAGGACTATTCCCATTTTGTAGACACATGTTCAGAACTTGACATCTGTACACACACACACACACACACACACAAAGACACAACTTTCCCCACAAGGCCCTGTTAGAAAGCAACCATGTTATCAAGTTTCTCAGCTTAGGGTTTAAATCAAGCGAGGGTTGGTTTCACACAACTGTGCAAACTCAATCCAAGTTTGTTGGTCCGCTGAGAAAATCAGAATCCCTGAGCTGATCCATGGACAGCGAACACAGTTCACATTAGACCCTGACCCTCATCTCTCTCTCCACCGGCCAGTGATCTTCTGGTGTACATGTGTGTCTTTCCTCTATAGACTGCCTAATTAAGCCAGTCGAGGAAAACGAGATGCCTGGTGAAATCCTTGGCTGGAAGGAATGATATGCTTGAGAGATTGTTACAGAGGAACGATGGAAAAAGAGAGTGAGAGAGGAGGAGAAGAAATTATTTCCATTTCTTTCAGCGAATCACCTCCTCTTGGACTTTTCAGTGGGGTAAAAAAGGACTTTTACCTGCTGTGACATTACAAGCAGTAGAAACTGGAATCATATGGCCAATTAAGTGCTTAAAGTCTTAAAGGAATTTGGAGGCAGTCAGGAGTTCAGGTTACCTTGAGCATCTCACTTTGATCTAGCGCTGAGGGTAATTGTGCCGACAAGAACACGTTCAGGGGCGTGAGAGCCAAAAGAAGTTTCTGTCGACTTGCACGTACTTTTATGAAAAAGGGATTACTGATATGTGCTTAATTTTATATATATATATATATATATATATATATATTAAAATATATGTACATGTTCACCTTGGTAACCTTTTAATAAATAATAATAATAATAATAACAATGATAAATGTTATAATAATGTAATAATAAATCATGTTTCTTGAGCAGCAAATCAGCATATTAGAATGATTTCTGAAAGATCATGTGACACTGAAGACTGGAGTAATGATGCTGAAAATTCAGTTTTGTCATCACAGGAATAAATTTAATTTTAAAATATGTTAAACTAAAAAACAATTAGTTTAAATTGTAATGATATTTCGCAATATTACTGTTTTTACTATATTTTTGATTAAATAAATGCAGCCTTGGTGAGCATAAGAGACTTCTTTCAAAAACATAAAAAAAATTGTAATGTTTCCAAAAAGATTACCAAGTCTAACATTAATTTTCTTTGTAATAATGTGCAATATGATGTGTAATAAGATCAGAAATGTGCTTTGCAAAAGCAAATATGGTTGGCAGCTTACTGGGTTTTGGAAAATATCTCATGTCAAGTTGTCGTGTTTCACCACATGTGCTTTTCCCATGTCATGTGTGTATAATTTAAAACATTGGGCTAATCTAATGTGCTGCTGTACAGTATCTACTTGACACTGAAAGGAATGCGGTCTCGGATTAATGGGAATGCTTTAAGCAGATCCATCAGAAGGGTAACAGGGTCGACTAACATGCTTATACTCTCAAATATACAGTGTTTTTGGGTTTAGGCATTATTGCACACTTCAGCAGTGGTCTAGATGAATGTTTAATCTTCACTGCTCACTTATGTCCCACATTAATATCACTTAAGCCGCGTTTCCACTGAAGTTACCCGGAACAATTTGTCCCAGGAACTTTTTTTCCCAGGAGCCTTTTCCCCCCTAGACCTATTGCTAGCTGCGTTTCCATAGCGGTCTAAAGTACCGTGAAGATTAGTCCGGTGATGTAGGACTGCACGTGACTTTCTAGTTCCCGCTGGATTTCGTCCTCCACATATAAGCTTAATAAAGCTTGAACCTCATCGTCAGTCCATCGGCCGTATTTTTTAAACTCCATTGTTGATTTGAATAGCAAACGACTCTTACTACACACACCGCAACAGACTTAAAAAAAATGATGGTTGAAATAAAATGCTGCGTGGAGTCAACCAATCAAAATGTTGCTTAATCTCAACCAGTCAGCATGTTCAGTGTGCAAGTCACACCCCCGAAAGATCTAGTGAGCAGGTACTTTCAGAGGAGGAATTTTTTACCCAGAACTTAATTTAGACCCTGGTCCCTGCAGTCGAAACACAAAAAGTTCCTAGTTCCTGGGGAAAGCTTTACACTTCCACGCAGGAAGAGCACTTTATATTTCAGACCCTCTTTTGTGCCTTTTTAGCTAATGTAAAATGTTTTAGGTTTAATCTTTGTATGTTTTAAATAGATTAGAGGTGGTTTGCACTGGGCAACAGTAGAAAGATGTTCCTCTCATGGTTTCTAATTTGTTATTCCTCTCCTTTAAATGTTAGCGTGAGTAGTTTCCTGATAGAAATGCTGTTCGAGTTTCTAATATCCCTCTTTTTCCTTCTCTCAGTTCTTCGAGATGATTTTAGACAGAACCCCGTGGACGTGATGGTGGCAGCGGGTGAGCCAGCAGTCATGGAGTGCCAGCCGCCCCGCGGACACCCCGAACCAACCATCTCCTGGAAGAAAGATGGAGTCACCATCGACGACAGAGATGAGAGAATAACGGTAAGCATATCTGATAATGTTTCCTGTTGAAAAGACCAGCTGGTTAGTGCTGGTTTGGTGCTCATCTAGCTGGTGGAAGAGTGTATTACACTGGCTGGTTAAAGGGGTTCTTCACTGCTTACCTGATGTCACCTGTTGGAGTTTGGGTTCCTTGCCGCTGTCGCCTTTGGCTTGCTTAGTTGGGGACACTTGACATTTGACTTGACATTTGATATTCAACAGTGCTTTGATCTGCCTGCATTGACACTATTCTTTAAGAGCTGCTGTGCAGCCAAAATAATGTACCAGTTATCAATGTAAAGCTGCTTTGACACAATCTACATTGTAAAAAGCGCTATATAAATAATGGTGACTTGACTTGACTTGACTTGACTTACAAAATGGGCTTTCAATAAAGCCTGACTAGAGAAAACAGAGAAAAATGGCTGTTGTCAAATAGGTAGGAAAACTTCAACACCCATAATGCACTAGGCACTACCAGTCTGCTATGGATACACTTACCAGAGTCAAATACTTCTTTGCTTTAGTAGGAAACACTTCTTAGTAAATTATCAATCTTTTAATAGTGTCGGCTTGTATTGTTCCTGGGTGCAAGAATTCAAAGAGTAAACATTTAGTGAAACGTGAGTTACTTTTGGTTTCCAGTGAAGGATCCAGCGTGTTGTAGACAGCGGCTAAAGGCTGCAAAGAATCGTAAATATGGAGAGAATGCCATGACAGAAAATCTGAAAAGCCTCACTTTTTGTAGCCAACATCATTCAAGCTGGATGATTTCAAACAATGTTTTAGGCCAAACTGCCATTCTTTCATCCCAAAGGAAAACGCTGTCGAGTACAGGTAAGAAACCTGTTGCCATAGTGTCCCATTTTCACCATAATACTGTTTAAAGAGTAGACAAAGTACAAATACAATTTTCAGTGATAAAAACTGTTCTGTTAATAACCCTCTGCCGATCCGACTGTCAGTGGATGGGATACAAAAATCCAGAAGTATAATCTGTAGCTGTCAAAAGTCAGAGACACCGCAAAATGCATCATCCAGTGGACTTTTGCTGAGAAATATATGTGAATTTCTCGGTCCATGTAACACGGAGAAAGAATAAACATTGTTCATTTACATTTACTACCGACATTGTAACAATATAAAGCAGGGTGAAAATCGGCGAAGTTACACCTTAAAGCTCAGCTGACAGGATTTGTTGGATAATACGGAAAACTATCCACCTAAAATGTATCCACCTAAAACAGTAGTCCCACTGCAAAACTGATGACTTGAACAAATGTAGTGCTCAAATTACACAAATTTTTATGGATGACTTACTGTTGTAAGCTTCAAGCCTTGTGTTTGCAAATTAAACCAGGTCCCTTCCTAATTTTCATTTTAGAGTTGCTAACGAACCCTGCTGATTCGTTAATAAAAAGACACAGCTAAAAGAAGTTCCTTTATTTAATGCATGTGGATAACAATTGCTTCTGCTGCATTTTTCAAGCAAATGAAGGCCGATTAGGGCTTCTGCTGATGAGTGTTTAAACTGCGTCGTGGCCGACTCTGTCAGGGAAAATTAATGGAGCCCATTCATCTGATTAGAAGGGCATGTGGGAATGAAAGTTTGCCTTCGCCAGTGTTCACGAGCCGAAAACTCTCTCTCTGCTGATTTAATGCAGTCTTTAAACCAGGGCCACCAATTAGGTTTTTCAAATTAAATGTGTGGGAAATTAAGTAACGGGATCAATCAGGCCTCTTTTGTCGTTAAAAGAGTGACTTTGATGTGCTGCTGCTCGTTTTCCATGTGGCTTATTTGTGTAGAATAAGGCTAAAGGTGGTTTGGGGGGTTTTGTTATTTTTAATCAAACTGTAGACAGGGTTTTTGAGAATAGCAATGTAGTGCTTAGCACTGACTATAAATGAAGGAATGTGTTATGCGTTCCAAAGATCCGACAACGTGTAACTATGATGTTGTTGTGACTGTGCTGATTAGGATGAAGTTGAATCAAACAAGATCAAGTTTGTTGTTGATGTTAGTGGTGGTGGTGGTGTATGTGTGTTTAGCTTATCTCCAGTCTGCAGTCTACAATTTTGTAGACAGTAAACTGTATGGTCATCTCACACACACACACACACACACATACTGGTTTCCATGTTTTATGGGGACTTCAAAAACAAATACTACACTTGTTGTACCACAAACTGTAAGAGTTTTTTTTAGGCGAGAATATAGTTGTTTAGACCTGAAATATGTGACTCATATTTAATCATAGCGCCTATTTTACAATTTGTTTAGACTTTTTCGGAGATGCGAGCTCCAGGCAGATAGCGACAGTTCATTGCTCGTGTACCCGCTGAGAACAGTTTCATCTCGGCCAGTGCTTCAGGGATTTGCTGCTGTGTCTTATAGTGTTTAAACGTGAGATATAATTAATTTTGGGTACAGAGAATCTTATTAATCTATTACTTGTTCCTGAGCAAACCAAATTGGTCTATGTTAAATTTAATAATTTAATATTAAGGCTATATTTATGAGTCAGTTGCAAGAGACTTTTAAATTAAATGGGACTTTTGTAAACAAAGGATGTTGTTTTTGCACTGGGAAATCCCCTTAACTGTAAAAAGGACAAATACAAAGATTGTTTTCCTCAGTAGACATTCAAACAGGTTTTTATAATGGATATAATATTATGAACATCAACCTGAAGAATGAATGTTATGTCAGACACAGGTAATGCTCACTCATGCTCACTCTCTCTCTCTCTCTCTCTCTCTCTCTCTCGCTGTCAATAATACTGTACAAAATACAATGAGTTTCAATGGAGGGACTCAAAATGGAGGCTTGGTCAAACTGTCAACTTGAAATTTGAATCCGTGGCAGAAGAAAGTAGTTCTAGACAAAAGAGTGTTGTTGTTCTTATTTATTTACACACTCGTGCCGTCGAACTGTTGTATAAACGCAATATCACACTCGTAGCCATGCCATATGGCTGTATATCAGCACTCTGTGATTACCTACTGGATTTCTATTGAAATATAAGATTTTTTTAATTAACATCATAAACTTAAAGCGGTACAACAATACTAACAGGATGTAGTAAGTAATTAAGTAATATATTTTAATATATTATATTATATTTAAATAATAAATTTTAATTGCATTACAGCAATGAGATTTGAGAGTGGCCATTATGCAAATGAGAATACAGAATGGTTTAATTGTGCAAAGAGTTTAAACGTGTTTTGTTCCTGTAAGAAGCATCTTTGTTTTTTGTTTTGGGGCAAAATGCAGTTCACAGCAATTAACTGATTTTTGTTGAAACATTGGCTCAACTACAGTTTTGCATACAGTAATGAGCATCAACATTATACTTTTGTTTTGCGTTCCACTGTTATCTCTAAATTAAAGAGTTCCAATGTGGCCATTAATTGCTTTTCAGCAGTAATTGCTGCAGTCTGCTTAAATTAACTGGAGCAGCGTGGCAGATTGAAGCTTGTGCTCCATATTGTTTTGCAGCTTTTTGTTCTGAGTTGGTGTGTGATTATCTGGCCTGCTGAATGACTCCACACCGGGAGCCCTGTACGAGCACTTCTGCTCAAGCAGCGCTGCCAAACCACACGAGACAAAAGGCATGCGAATAAAGTAATCTCCCAATGCTCAGATTGATCGCATCCTCAGCAGGCTGAGGACGGAGGGAGCGAAGGTGGGTTCATTGACTATGGACCGACAGTGAAGCCGCCCTACCGTGATGGAACTCCAAATATGTGTCTGCATTTGCCTGGGATGTGAAGAGAAGTTTTGGGGCTGTTACATATTTTTTATGTAACCTAGCAAGCTTCCTATCTAGACAACAGTTTTTAGGTTTCATAGGTATGCTTTCAGATTAAGCTACATGTATTCATTAACAGATAAGGCAACACCACACCTCATTGCAACAAGCAACTCACTATCTCTTGAAATGGAGATTGAGTTTTCCCTGAGGCACATTCTCACTTTTCCTTTGGTTTCAGCCTCTTCATAATTTCCCCAGTAGACACACACACACATACACTCACTCCTACATCTGACCTGACCTTGTCTACTTTGTGAGTCTTGTGCCGTTTCAGCCGTTAAGCTCTCGCTCAAACAAACAGTAACATAATGACACTTCAAACCCTCTCCAACACCATAGGGTGCCTTAAATAAACTCACCCTCCTTCCTTTCCCCTCCGACCTCTCCTTTGTTTAAAGACTCTTTTCCACCATTAATATTTAGGAGAGGCGACAGGGCTCAAGAATGCTTCAGAAAGTTTAAGAACGTGTCCGGTTTGGAAGTGCTCCGAGACGTCCCATGAGACCTGGCGAATGTTTTGTTTAGATGTTTGCTGTCCTTTAAATGTAAATGACTGTAAAAAACAATCAGATAAAAACTCTCATTTTACACCTCTAAGAGTTTGTGAACTGAAAGTGAAAAATGTAATTTTTAATGTTCATTGATACTACATTCATACTTTCTATACTTTTCCGTACTTTCATCTGTTTGTCATACTTTCTCTCTTTGTTCCATCCATCCATCGTTCTATCCATCAATTCACCCATCAACCATCCATCCATATTTTGTTTCATTGTTCCATACATCCATCCATAAATTCTTTATCCACATTTGGTTTCATCTTCCCATCATGCATCATCCATCTTTTGTTTCATAGTTCCATCCATTCATCCATATACCTTTCGTTTCATCGTACCGCAAATCATCATCCAGCTTTTGTTTCATGGTACTATCATTCATCATCAACCATCCATCTTTTGATCCATCCATCCATTTATGTCTGCTGTCCTTTAAATGTAAATGACTGTAAAAATCAATCAGATATAAATTCTAATTTTCCATTCATCCATCCAAATGTAAATGACTGTAAAAAACAATCGGATAAAAACTCTAATTTTACACCTATCAGATGAAAACTTTTCCATCCATCCATCCATCAAAATTTTGAGCTGCAGTGTCACATTTTAGTGCAGACTAGATTGTATGTGGCATTTGTGTCTCATAAGTCTAATATCTGTATCTAATTTGTAAATTATGGGATATACAGCAAATGCCTCTGGTCTTTATCACTGAGACTCTGTTTACACATTCCACATGTTAAACACAGTCAGATCCAGCCGCTGGACTCAACACTGACCGCAGTGAATAATAATCAATGAGACATGACATGATCTGTTATAAAGTGAACCCACATGTTGACCTATGTAAGTGCAGGCAGGTAGGGGGGGCCGCAGGAGAGCGGCCACATTCTGCTCCCCCTCATTGACTCTCGCCGTGTGGTCCCCTGATGCAGGGGTCAGATTTGTTGTGTGTGTGTGTGATTTTGATGTGCTCAGGTGAATGAGGACCCCCAGCTGCCCATACAATTGCTTGAGAACAAAAAAAAAAAAAAAAAAGGCTCTTTTGGCCTGTAATCAGATCCTGGGAAACTATAAGCCACCAGAATAGACACTACACACATATAATATAATATATATATATATATATATATATATATATGTATGTATGTATATGTGTGTGTACATATGTGTGTAATCAAGGAGGGTTTAAACATACCCCCCACCCTCCCACCATAAGGGTTTTGACCTTAAATAGTTATATTTATGACTTCTCATATTTTCTTTCCATCAGATACGAGGAGGAAAACTGATGATTACCAACACCCGCAAAACGGATGCAGGGAAGTATGTGTGCGTGGGAACCAACATGATGGGGGAACGAGAGAGTGAGATCGCAGAGTTGACCGTTCTCGGTAAGTTTTCAATATATTTCTGCTTTATTTCATGTATTTCAGTAAATCAGATGTCTGATTCTCAAATACTCGGGCATATGATCAGCCATCCAGGCACATGTGTATATATAATCAGGTTCCCACACAAACCTCTGGTGCATTTGATTGTGAAAAGCATGCATATGGATTCACTTAAACACACACGTTGTATGAAGTGTTTGTTTATAGGCAGTGCAGGAGAGAGTCCAGATGTTTAGAGTTTGTGTGCTTAGCTGTAGGAAGACTCCAGCGTGTCATTGACCCCGTTTAGGAGACATGGACCCTTAAACCTTATCATCAGAGTTTGCCATGAAACAAATACCAGCTCACCCTTCACACACCCATTCATTCACACATACACACAAAAATATACATTGGGTCGTCCAACACCTTAACATATCAGTTTACACTATTCCACATCAGAGCTGTGACCTTTGACCTTCCCTCCTTAATCCCTACAACACAGCCATCCTCATCACCATCGTTATTCAATGTCTGCTTGCATATTTACACATTACAGGGAGAAAGTCACCAGCCACGTCAAGTCAAGTTTACTGTCATTCTCAATTTAGATCAAGTGTAAGAAATGGAGCGAACCCTAATTCCTCCAAAAACATCTCCTCAGATTCAATTTAGAGGTGAAGTGTGCCGTCTTTAGTGGCAGTAAACTCACAAAACAGAATGGCAAAATGAATGACTTTTATAACAGATTTTAAATAATCTTCCCTCTGCAACTGGTTGCTCAAAGAGATAGCCCCGCCCCCAACCCATGCTCATTTTCATGAATGACAATCAGTTTTATTTTAGTAGTATTTATGTACTTTTATGGTATAGTAATTTTTTATATTGTAGTACTTTTTTGTTTTCTGTTTTCATCTTAATTTTAGGTTTAGTAATTGTGATTTGTGCTCTTGTCCTTTTTATTACCTCACTCGTACAAATTTGTAAATATTTTGCTAAATCGTGCGTATTTTATGAGTTTCCAAATTCGTACGAATGACCTAACCCTGCCTCTAAACCTACCCGTCACTGGGATTTAGGCAAATCATATGAGTGACGTCGTACAAATCCTTACGAGTTAGCCACCTCGTAAAATACGTCCGAATTGGTCATGAGATAGTGTGAGACAGCTGCTGGTCCGTATTGACTTCCATAGTATGAAAAAAAAAAATTCCTATGGTCAGTGGGGCCAGAAACTGTTTGGTTACTAAGTCTTCAAAATATTTTCTTTTGTGACCAGCAGAACAAAGAAAGTCATACAGTTTTAGAACAACTTGAGGGCATTGTTAATTTCATTGACAAATAATTTTTTCAGTGACGAAAATGAGACTATAACTAAATAAAAACTGGATTTGAATGACAAAAACTATTGATGAAAATATATTGACATTTTCATCTGTGAATAAAAATGAGGCGAAATGTTTGGGAGGGATGATTTGGGAAGAGATCCAGTCAGAACTGATGTCCTACGTGGAAGATATGCACATTTAAATTGTAACGTGCTGATCTACAGAACATAAGTTAACATTCACTTGCTACATGTCTCATAAAACATTGCAAAATGTAAATGTTGGTGAAACAGAGAAGAGCAGACATGGATAAATCTGAAAAAATGTTGATGATGAGCTCAATTCAGTATGGTTATTCATGCGCACACAGAAAGCTGCCTCTCAGACGTCAGCATACGAGTACTGAATCAAGCTCTCTTTCAATTCTTTTCGCACTTGAAAGGACAAATACACACAAAATTATGTCAATGTCATTTTGCCGAGTATTCATGTAAACACAGTCAGTTTTGTCTTAAGTGAACGTAAACAGTTGGGAGAATATTGGATCCGTGCATTCTGCCTTAAAGTGACAGCAGCCTAATAAACCTGCTGCTGCCCATCATGAATATAAATCAAAAAGAAAAAGAGAAAAATCACTCAATGTTCTTGACTGAATAACTTTAATATCTTTAATAAGTATTAATATATATTTAATTTATACAAATAATTATGTCTGCTTGAAAGAATAAGGATTGTTGTATGCAGGTTGTTATAAAGAATGCATATATCATTAATTAAAAAGACGAGCATGTTCTTGTTTCTTTAGGAGCGGTTTTATTTAATTTTGAGATAAATAAAGACATGTTATATGTCACATTAGTTAAATCTGTCTGTATTGCATGTTCAAACCTTAATATAACTTATATTTGCTGGTTAATAGATGTTTTCTCCAGAAGTATATAATGAGTTTGAAAATTTTAGAGAAATGCTTAACTGATGCATTACCAATTTAACTAAACATACTAGATTTTAGTCGACTAAATCTACTAGGCTAAAACTAAAACAATTCAGATGACTAAAATATGACTGAAACTAAATCAAAATTTGCTCTCAATATTAACACTGCTTGAGGGTGTATCCTAACATAAGTTATATAATCTTAATAAATAAATCAGATAGGAAGCTTACTTTAGGATTAGCTGCATGAAAGTTTAGGCTAAAACAACAAGTCAGAGTTCAATAGATATAGTTCACTGTAAGTTCATAATCGGATCAGAGAAGGGAATATCTCATAGGGAAGACTGGGAAACTTCTTGTATTACACAATACACTGTGTGTTTGTGTGCAGAGAGGCCCAGCTTCTTGCGAAAGCCGAGCAGTCAGTCTGTTCTGGTGGACCAGAGTGTTGAGTTCAGGTGTGAAGCTCAAGGAGACCCCGTTCCCACCATCCGTTGGAGGAAAGAGGACGGAGAGCTACCCAAGGGAAGGTACGAGTGATAAAATGTCTAGTTATCTTATATTAAGCCAATTAAATGCGGATGAGGAATGTGTTTTCTGTCCTTTAAAGTCTTAAAGGACCTCTTGATAAGAAAGAGAGTACATGAAATGTCTCAGGATGGCCTTGTTTAATGCCATCTATATTTGTTTGTGTATTGTCTTCTCAGGCATGAGATCTGGGAGGACCACACTCTCAAACTGAAGAGACTGACTTCAGGAGACGCCGGTACTTACACCTGTCAGGCGGAGAACATGATGGGGAAGACGGAGGCCAGCGCCACCCTCACCGTCCACGGTAAGAACGCACAAACACACTCATCTCACGCTGTTTGACAAACTGCTCTGATCCTGCCAGCACTAATCTATAATTTAAAGTAACCAATGCTTTTGATAGGCGGGAATCTGTGTGTGTGTTTCGACCTGTTTATTCACACCTATTAGTTTCCAGACAGACGTTTGCAGCTTTGACAGGTTGTCAGATTGTTTTGTCCGAATGGATGCTGGATCGCTGTGAACGCTCCTTCCCATTTTTTTCCTAGCTGTTGGAAAACCATATTTTTCTATATCCTGCGATGATGTCTGTCATTTTTGTGAAGCATCATACCCACCACACTGTCATTTCCACATCTCAGATGATTTATTGTGCTTGATAAATGACATTTTTAAATGTTTAAAATCACTGACACCTTTATCTAGCTTGGGTTAAATTCAAAGCTAGTATTTTTGCATCCTAACTGCACAAAACAAAACATTTTTGGTCAACTTGATTGGAAATTATTTTGGTCATTTTACTTATTATGCTACAACTGAGGCACAGTCGTATGTCGTGTGTAATAATATATTTTTTTTCACAATAAACATTTAAATATTGAATTGGTTTAGGTTTATGTCACTTTTGGTTTAGAATAGCAGTCTTTTTTAAATGATAATTAAAATTGAAGGTCTAGGACAAGGATAAAACAACAATAATATTTATTTAACAAAGAAAAATTATTATTATTTGTAATTCATTTATAATTAAATCATTTAATTAATTAAAAAATTGTAAGTTAATTTAAATAACACCATCAATCCTTACAGCATAAAGGTGGTTTAGTTATAGAAGCACCTATACATAAGAACACATCTATTTTACTCATAAAGTACGTCCATTTTGTTTCGTCCTGTTCATTTTAAGTCCCTTGAGTGTATTTCACACTCTTGAAGGCTCAACTCTTTAGAGAACAATGTCCACGTTGTCTCCTGACACCCCTGAGCAGTTTTCTCCTTCTCATTGCGCCACTTATTGCTTTTACTGGTTTTTACTGCTTACAGAAATTGCTGAAATATTATTTTACATGTGTGTTTAGCGGGCCAGTAGCATTTGAACCAGACTTATAAACAAGTCTGCTTCAATAACCAGTCCATCCAGCGAAGTGGCTTATTAATAAACTTTCCTTTGGCACACTATTGCATTTCACATGCCAAGGAATGAGATTCATCAAAATGGTCTCTTCTATTAGAGAATGTCTTTTGTCTGGTTGGCGTTTTAAAGGAATTACATTAGTGAGCTGCCTACCTAGACAGCATGTTTAGACATCGTATGTGCATTCATTAAACCATTTGTCAATTCAGAATTTGTAAATGCCGTCTAGGTATGCAGCTCCCAAGAATTTGAGACACAGTCAAGCTCACATGTACACACAAACACACGTTCCCCGAGATAAGTAATTTCAAATAAGAGTCAGTTCTCTGTTAAAAGGCCATGAAAAGATAATGTTGGGTACAAACGAGGCCTCTCTCAGCTGGCAATTTAGTCATTAGTATTGATGTATTTGAGGAAAGTGCTAGAATGCCATGCGAGTCCCAGGAGTAGCTGCGCTAATGGGCCATGGAAACAAAGTAGAGCGAGAGCCACAACCATTGCCAAAACAGCAACCGGCCCCGTCCAAGTTGAGTTCTCTTTAAGCAGCTGTTCTCAAATCTACCGCTTTCCCTCATTTCTCACCCTTCATTTGTGTTATTGTGTCCATCTCATAGGATTGACTCCAAATGGCCTGAGTTATTGCATTTTAAGTTCAAAATTGGCTCGTTTACTGTACTTGCTTAACAGATTTCCTTGGTTTTATTGTGCGATTCATCTTTATTCTAAAGGAAATTTGGAAACATTTTACAGTAAGGTCTCATATCTTAATATTAATTAATGCATTAGCTAACATGAACTAACAATATACAATGTGTTTTGCTGCATTTTCTTATCATAGTCTTAGATGTTAGTTAAAATACTTATGTCCATTATTTGTTAACTGTTAATATTAACAGATACAGCTTTTAATTTTAAATTAATTATTAAATGTTAACATACATTTTTTCCCTGCCACTGACGGAATTTTCCGGCTTTCTGTGTTTTCATTGTTATACGGTAGGGGGCGCTATTATTCATCTTCTGAAAGAGTACAAAACCTCAAAATCAAAACACAGACAAAAAAAGAGTAGAAACAAGCGATAGAAGCATTATTTACGTGTTGTAGTCTCTGGAAAAAAAGGTGATTTTCTGTGTTTTTTGTTCAAAATAGTGCTTTTTTTTTTTTTTTTTTTTTTAATTTTATTAAACTTACCCACATTCAACTTTTGATAATAAAAGAGTGCATGTTTTTTTGTTGTTTTGTTTTGTTTTAAAGCAGAGGTTCTGTTCTTTCTTTTGATATATTGCATGTTCACATATTCATACAACAAAATATTCTGGGGGCCATTAACTTTTTGTGAAAATTATCAAAAACACGGGCGGTTGCTGGCAGGGCAGGGAAAGAGTTAACAAAGATTATTAAATGCTGTAGGAGTATCTAATGTAGTTAACTAATGTTAACAAATGTAAACTTATTATAAAGTGAAGTGAAGAAAATTCTTCTTTCATATAATCCTTCATCAGAATGTAATTCACACTCAACATTATTCCCAGTAAAAAAAATAAAAAAAATAAATAAATGGTAGGTTTCATTTGGAAATATGTCACTTTACAGATGTTGAATGCTTTTTAAATGACATTTCATGTTATTTTCAACTTTTTAAAACTATGAGTCATGGAAATTGAGGGGTTTTACACAACAAGAGGATTTTAGGTTGCTTAAAATGCTAAATCACTGATCAAACGTTTATGAATTTGTGCTTAAAGTTTTTTAATTTCCACACAGTAGCGGAAATAAGCAGATTTGCAAAAATAAAGATATTTGAGGAATAAAATTGTCGTCTGCCAATATTCAGATAAGCAGGTAGTCCCGCCCCCAAACTCATGCATTGGCTGAGCCAGTGTTATGTTGGGTTGGTGGTGTAAAAATGACACACTGCAGCTTTAAAAGGGTCAGACACCAGGTTACATTGTCCACCTAATAAAACCTTTGGCCAGACAAGAAGAATAAAAACCTCCATTCATACCTCACGCTCAACTCAAGACTGATAGAATTGTTTCTTTGTGTGGTTTATGCTATATATTTCAGCCTCAGGATATATTTACAATGTGTGTGTGCTTGCCACACCTTATGTTTCTTGTATGTTTTTGTGTTATGCTCATAAATACATCACTGCACTGATTTTGTTCAGTAAGCATTTCCTGTCATTTTTTGCTTCATGTCTTGTGCGGTTAATTTGCACATCTATCACATCTGTGTTTTATCATGCTTCTATTTTTTTTTTTTCCTCTTTCAGTTGTGTCTGGTAAGTTGCAAATGTCACCCGTCACCATTTTTGCTGCATTGACAGCAACAGGAAGTTGTCAGAACCACCATCCTTCCACCTTCCATCCTCCCACCAATCAGCACGCTTGTCTGGGTTGTCACCGGAAACAGTGACAGCACAGCAGGCCTGGGTAAAACTAATGCTCTCTCTGAGCGTACAAGGTAACGTCAAAATCGCCTCATTTTATTCTCACTTAGTTGAAAATTCTATTCCTCCAGACGCATTACAGCAGTGTAAGATTTGACAGGTTTAAGATTGGTTCACTGGTAGAAGGAAGCGCTGCTGGTCTACGTGGCGCTTGCCGTCATACTAGGGGGTCATACTTTTTGTCACATATTATGAACATATTCATCCTTATTACAAGCTGAAATGGCTTCGTGCTGTTATAGACGCTGAAGTGGAGTTTGCATCAGGAATCAGTGTCTCTCCACTCCGAGTCATTAAGATGCATGAAAAAAAATGGCATCCCACACAATGCCGGTCCCATTAAAGAGTGTCAGTACAGGACAGATGGCCAAAATTTATCCCCTCATCTCCATGTAAATTTTATTGCTTTGTGCCCTTGTCCATGCAAATGAAGCAGACATGTCATTTTTATATTGCGCCTACATGTGTTTTTATGTTCCAGCATACCTGCATATCCTTTCATTAAACACCAGTGTGACTCTCTTTTATCTCCTGCCGTTAACGTGACGCTGAAGGCTCTTTATATGCAAGAAATCTGGCTGATAACAAAGACCCCCTGAGATCAAAATGAGAAATTTGCTAGTAAAAGTTGACCAAATTAATTTTTAGCAGAAATGTGCACATAAAATATGCAGTCTTTCTCTTAAAGGACCAACAATATTATTGACTCACCTTTCACTCATGGTATGTCTAAATGCGCCTGTAACTTTAAGGATTATTGACCCGACTTCCTGTTTTAAGAGAAAATATGAAGATATCCACACAGAAAAGAAAACTGAGTAACACTTTACTTCAAGTCATTATATATAATGCATTATAAAAATATTTTGAATGCATTTATTATGTCTTGTAATTAGGGCTGGGTATCAATTCAGATGTCCCAATTCAATTAGATTCACAAGATCTCAATTCAATTTTGATTCTTGATTCTATTCTCGATTCGATTCAGTGGATTCAATGATTACATTTTCACTGGCCCCACCACAAAAAAGTAATAAATGAATAAAATAGTTATTGTTTTTGTTGTTTTTGACCCATGTATCCTTGTATTGTAATAAATAAGGTTATGACACCCAATATTTTAGATACCAGGGAAATTGAACAATTCTCGATTCCATTTGAGACACAGCTAAAACTACGAATATAAATTTAAAGATTATTAAAGGCAAGAAAACAGTCATTAATAAAAAAAGAAAAGAAAAAAAAGAATGAATAATTAAACTACAAGCAATAGCACAAATAAATAAATACAATAGAACAAAGATACAAATGAAATAATCAGTCGGTCTAACAGTAGTTTTCAGGTTCAGAAATTGAATAAAGTAATCAATTGTAAAATAACACTGTATATAATTTTCACTGTACAAATTAAATAAAGGTTAATCCTTATTTACAAGTTACAAAAACGTTATTCAGTGAAGAGCAGGGAGTGATTTTCTCTTTGTTTTTTGTAGTTTGATTAACATTAAAACACAGACAGCTGCAGGAATATTCGGTTTCCAGTTGGTGGCAGTAAATGCACCATTTAAGATGGTTTGCCAACCGCCATAAAACATCTAAAGAAGAATAAAAAGAATATTTGCATCAAAGAGTTTAGAAAATAAGATAGCATTTACTGCTCCAGAATTTCATTTATCAATAAAGAAAAGGATCAGTGATGAGTTATCTGTTTATACACGGGAAATTATTGCAATATTATTAGCAACACAGTGGATAGAGGAGATAAGACCGACAAGTTCATCATTGGCCTGCTTAAAATACAGTCACTCAGAAAGCAGACCAGATATTTTAATTGAAATAAAGTAAACATTATACAGAATTCAAATGATGGGCATTACAATGGTATTTTTATGGGCACCTGCACATATGCATGGAAATGAAATAGCAGATAAGGCAGCAAAAGAAGCCATAAAAATCAATTACATTAATTTAATTGTTAATCTAAGTAAGAGTGAAATCAAGAGTATTATTAAGAAAAGGTTGAAGGAAAGGTGGCAAAAACAATGGGATAAGGAGAAGAAAGGTCGATGGTTGTACAGAATTCAAAGGAAAGTGGGAGAGATGAGATGTGCAGGGAAAAACAGGAGAGAGGACATAATAATATCAAGGATAAGATTTGGACATACAAGATCAAACAGTACACTTTATAAAATGGGTAAACATGATACAAGAAAGTGTGAATTTTGTGGGCAAGAAGTTGAACAGTTGAACATGTTATGATATACAGTCAGAAATACAAGACCGAAAGAAGGATTCTAATGCAAAATTTAGCAAAAATAAAAATGCTATTTTTACTATATTACTATACTATAATACTATAAATTGATTAGGAAAATGAATGTTATAGTTTTATTTTTCAGTATCTTAAAATGACTAATTTGTGTGAGAGATTATAAAAAAGGGAGGGAGTAAATCATTTTAATCCACACTCCATACCAGTGGTGGCGGTAATACACCATTTTGTTGTTTGTCAACCGCCAAAAAACCCTCAAAAGTAGAAGAAGAAAAAGAATATTCGGTTGCTGTCACTTTAAGACTAATGAACGGATACACATGCGTTCTTTCTCTGCCGCTTACCATAACCAACTATGTTTACCTGGATACTCGCAAAGGCTGACATTTTGAGATAAATTTGTGTGACTTTGTCCGTTTAGGCGCAAGGAGAGGTGAAAGACGTATTATTTGCACGCGGTCTGAGACATGCTTCGGGTGTGTTACAAAACTTCTCACAGAGCGCGCGCAAGTTCTCTGTCACTTTATTGCTTAAATTGGCAAGGCTTGAAAACGCGTGCAAATGATAAACTTTAGTGACCATGCATCGCTGGCCCGATCGGGACACTGACAGTTTCTTCAACTGTCTTTCATGCTGAAGGCGCACTTGTATCCGCCATGTTAAGGCCTAAATGAATGACACTGTCCCCGCTTGTAACATCACGCAAGGTAAATAAAGAGGATAAGATTTAACGTCAGTCAGATATTGTGTTCAATGATTGCGGAAACAAATAAGGAAAAAATCGATTTGTGGCTTTTGAGAATTGATATCGAATCAACATTTAAAAAAAAAGAAGAAGTTTTTTTTGGTCTAGCCTGACTTGTAATGCACTTTATCATGCATTTTGTTCTTATGAATAATTGTAACCACAGTTATAATACATTATAAAACTTATGTATTCATTGCTACATCTTTAGAAAGTATAATGCATTAAAACACACCTGGCAAATAACCAGTTTCAGATGTAACAAAGAATCTGCAATTGTTATAATGCATTTTAAAATTTGGTTACAATTATTTATGAAAAGATTATGCATTATAACCTACATTATAAATAATGTGTTAATCATAAATGCTTTAAGTAAAGTGTTACTGAAAACTGCATAAAAAGCCATTTTATAGCATTGCTTAAAGAAATTAATTAGCCATAAAAAAAGCATTTGCAGTTACACACACACACATATATATATATATATATATATATATATATATATATATATATACACACACTCTAAAATCTAAAATAGGGTTTATGTTCGCTGATGTCTATTACATTTATAGACATTTATGATGTTACAAAAGATTTTTATTTCAAATAAATGCTGTTCTTTTGAACTTTTCATTCATCAAAAAATCCTGAAAAAAAAAAAAATCACAATTTCCACAAAAATATTTAGCAGAACAACTGTTTTATATATAGAAAAACGATTTAATAAAATACAAATTACTATATAAGATAAAGGCTGTACATTGGCTTTTAAAGAGTCTTAATGTGTTAATATACTTCCATTTTAAGTGCATTAATGTAAATGTGTTATTGTTTGTTTTTACAATTCAAGAGTCGAAATATTGTCTTTGGTAATTGATTTGTTTAACTCCTTTTTCTGCAGTTCCTCCGGTGTTTGTGGTGCGACCCAGGAATCAAGTAGTCGGGATGGGCCGCACCGTGACCTTTCAGTGCGAAGCCACAGGAAGTCCTCAGCCTGCCATATTTTGGCAGAAAGAAGGCAGTCAGGTGAGTATATCAGTGTATGTTTGTGTTTTCGCTTGTGATACAAAGATGCATTTCCTGAGCACACTTTTAGAGTAACATATAAAATGCTTGGCACTCTCCCTTGTTAAAGTCAGTCAGATTTATGAGGCTGGTAGAATTATAAGGCCATCTGCACATTTACACACATCTAATGGGCTCTGTAACACTCCACACCTCTAACACACCTCAAGTCATCTTGGTTTGATCAATATCACTCGTCACACATTCAGGAATTCAGGCACACAGTGCCAATAATAAGTGTAAACGAGCAAGTCCTGACAAGATGTTTATTTCTCACATTCTGAATATTCTTGGAGATATTAGAACTTTTGTTCTATTTTTGCTATCAAATTCTACCTCTCTTCATACATCTTTTCCTTTTTCCCTTCTCCAGAACCTCCTGTTCTCCTCTCAACCTCCTCCTCCCTCCAGTCGATTCTCTGTATCTCAGACAGGCGATCTGACCATCACAGCGGTGGAGCGTTCGGACGGAGGCTACTACAGCTGTCAGGCTCTGAACATTGCTGGCAGTGTTATCACCAAAGCCTTGCTGGAGGTTACAGACGGTGAGATGGACACTCGACACAGATCGGGCCTTAGTAAATGCAAAGACACTTGTGTGCATATATTTCCTGCTTTTTGTCAGTTAGTTTTGGGAAAGTTATCCCCAAAAAGTTTCATTTTTAATTTTATTATTTTATTTTGATTGCAATATATTAATTGCTCGGTTTTGCATTGTGAATGCATTACTCATTATATTACTTACAGATTTATTTGTAAAACCCAAATAAGCTTTTTCCATATGGGCATTATAAGGATAAACACAGATTTGTCCTTCACTACTCAGATTTCTGGCTGTTTGTGTAGCCATGACAAATGCTTTAACAGATGGATTATTTCAGCACAATATCAAATAAGAGGTGTAATTTGCCAGGAACATTTTGTTTTCAACTAATTTTACTCATTTTAAATTTTACACTTTAATATTGTAACTTTTTTTTTTTTTTTTTTTTGTAAATATCATAGGCTACATGATGTGTGATGAAGGATGTCAGTTGTGAATTCAGTAATGCCTTTGAACGATTCACTGACAAAAAAAAGAGTCTGACTGCGAGTTCATGAATCTTTTTAACTGAGTCATTAAAAAGAACCAGTTCATAAGAGTCATTTGTTGGCTAAGTAGACATCACAGCCTGCAAATCTTGCAGCATTCACTGTATAAAGTCTAAAAACTGTTAAATATTTGTGGCTGGACAAATAGCATGTATAGAATTACCTATAGTAGATCTATACAGGTGGAGCTGGGGAAGGTGGAGAGTTTCAGAGAAACTCTATAGTCTAACTCTCTAGTGAACACTAACCAGCTATTTAAATGTTGAGCTGCAAGCTCATTGGCTGCAGATGCAACATGAACCAATCAGCTTATGCCATGTAGTTAAAGGGTTAGTTCACCCAAAAATGAAATTTGCTGTCATTAATTACTCAACTATGTTGTTCCAAACCCGCAAGACCTTCGTTCATCTTCGGAACATAAATTCAATGAAATCAGAGAGGTTTTTCATCTTCCATTGAAAGCAACTACAAAATTACTACATTCAAGGTTTAGAGAAGTAGTAAAGGCATTGTTTGTACGCAAAAACAAAGCAAAAGTAACAACTTTATTCAACAATTTCTTCTCTACCCTGTCAGCCTCCTTCTGTGTTTACGGATCAAGTCGTTATTATTTTTTTTTTTCGCACAAAAGTATTCTCATCTCTTCATGACATTAAGATTAAACCACTGTAGTCACGTTGACTATTTTAATAATGTCTTTACTACTTTTCTAGACCTTGAATGTGGTAAAAAAAAAACTCGGATTTCATCAAAAATATCTTAATTTGTGTTCTGAAGATTAACAAAGGCCTTATGGGTGTGGAGCGACATGAGGGTGAGTACTTAAAGCTGCAGTTAAAAATGATCCAAAATCAATTTTTAAGCAAGTACATAACCAGCCGGTGTTCACAACTATCTCCTTACCTTAGCCCAATTCACAGCGGTAAGCTTGTAATAATGTTTTATAATTTGGGTGGTACTGGTGGGTTTCCATGGGAAATGCGAGCATGTAGCTGTTCGTCTTTACGTCATTACATCATGTCTGTAAACAGAAAGAAAGGAGTCCCAGCTAGTAGCTATATCGCGTGCGATGCTACTGGTAGCGGATCATTTAGAGTGTTTTCTCACAGCTGCAATCATTAAACTTATCATTTTGATGGTGGCTTGTAATCCAGAAAGGGCCAAATGACAATCATCAGTGACAACTGGAGATTCACCCGCAGTCAAAAGCAAAAGACTTCAGACTGCAGAGTGGCTACAGAAATTGAAATCTACAGGTAACGCTAATACACACTAAATACACATAGTCATGCAATGCTGACTATGCTACAACGATGTAGAGACTGACAGCAAACATTAGATTAATCCGTAGTGAGGAGCCGTGCTGATGCACAACCCACGTAAACTTACACTCGGGACTGCAGCTTTAATGACAGAAATTTCATTTTTGGTTGAACTAACCCTTTAACAATGTAAACATCAGTTGTGTTAAGGAACTGATTTAATCAAAATCCTATATGCAACACAAATAACATTTTATAAGAAATCCATGCGCTACCCCAACATTGATTTTTTTCATTTTTTTTTTTTTATATGCTCTAAATAGTCCATAAGACACGTCAACAGAATAGTGACCGTTCAATCTCATCCAATGTAAACTACTGTGAGTGCCTGTCTATAAAAAAAAAAAACTAAAAAACACCAAAGCAAGACAAAAAGATGGAGAGTGAGGTAAAGAAAGAATAATAACAGTTATTTTAGCGCCGATCTGCTCTCTGGCCTCGCTCTTACTGCGGGCACGGATTGTAATTACAGGTCACCGCCATGATGATTCAGTAATTACAACAGCATCGACGAGGGGACACAACTGTGCATGTGCGAGCATGTCATCTGATGCATAATTCATGCCTTTGATGGTCCTTACAAAAGTGTAGTACAGCTTTGAAAACTCGCTGTAGTGGCGGTTATGCAAATTGCAGCCGCGGTAATGCTTCTAGCAGTGTCGAACACAATCATATGGACGTAAACATCACAGCATTTATCAGACAGCATAGTTCTTCTGTGAGAGAGAAGAGGACCGCGGGGGGCGATTTTAATAGACGTAGCGTATTTCTGTGTGTTTTAGTGTGGTGATGATGGCTGGTGTGTGTGAGGGAGATTTAGTGCTGTTGAAATGCTGCTGGTATTAAGTGCTCGTCTCTAGTTTGGCTTCATTCTGCTACTGCTGTTGACTGATTAAAAAAAATTGCTTCCAGTTGAAAAAATTGGATTCCATCTCTATTTCTCTCTCTCGTTCTTAAAACATGTACTCAGCTCGTTTGCTGCCAGACATTCCACTCTCACATGCTCTTTTTCCTTGGTTACATTTATTTTTATTTGCGTTCTTCGTTCTCTTTACCTCTGACCGTACACGCACTCGCTTCTGTGGCTCTTTTAAAATGTGGAAGGAGGTATTTTGGATTTTGGTTTGGAGTACAGTAGTGTTTCATTATAGTTATTATAATGATATTAGTAGGTCTGGGACAGCTTTAAGACTCTGTCTTCAAATGAGACCAATATGTCTGTGTCTCGCTCTGTCTTACTCTCTCTCTCATCCTGACTTTCTCTCGTTTTTTAGTTTAATGCATTTTAGTGGCATGATAGATCATTTACATTCATAGTGCCAAACCGATGAAGCTTAAATATTTTTTTATTATTTTATTTTAGAAATAAAGGCAAGGAAAAGAAAAAAAGGAAGAGAAAAAATAATTGTTTAATTATTTTGACGAAAACTACAATGCTGATTTATTTTAATTTATTTTATTTTTTATTTTATTTATTTTTGAAATAAAGGCAAGAAAAAAAGGAAGAGAAAAAATTATAATTTTTTTAATGATTATGATAAACTACAACACTGATTTATTTAATTTAATTTAATTTTATTTTATTTTGGCCGACACTTTTCTAAGAGACTTACCAATAAAACAAAGCGATTCATCTTAAGTGATTGATTTTATTTTTTATTTTAGAAATAAAGGCAATGAAAAGAAAAAAGGTAGAGAAAAAATTTTCACAATTTTTAATGATTATCAGAAATACTACAAAGCTGATTTATATTATTTTATTTTAATATTAATGAACATTAGGAATACTATTATGTTGTTACTATTTTTATACTCTCATACTCTTATACTCTTAAACAAGGCAGCGACTGGTTTCTGAGGGTGTCTCTGTCTGTCTCTTTCACAGTGATCTCAGACAGACCTCCACCCATCGTCCGCCAGGGTCCCACCAACCAAACCGTGGCTGTAGATGGGACGGTGGTCCTGGGATGCCAAGCCACCGGCACGCCGACTCCCACCATCCTGTGGAGGAAAGACGGGGTCCTGGTGTCCACCCATGATTCTCGACTCAAACAACTCGACACGGGAGCCCTGCAGATCCGTTACGCTAAGGTACGGTGGCTCTGAGGGGTCGGGACTACATCAAAGCCTGACATATTTATCATGCAGATTAACGTGGGGTACTCCAGGGGACATGACTCCAGTTCATGAGAACCATTTCCTTTCATGGATTTATAGCTTTGTAACTCCTCTCAGACCTCTATGATGCATTAAAAACGCTCATGTATGGAGGTTTGAGCATGTGTTCGTTTGGTGCACCAAACCAACTTGTTCTCATAAAGTACTGTTTCCCTTGTTCGGTTTTCCTTAGTAACAGATTTTTTATGGAATTTTCCATTCCAAGCACACCACACAGAACAACTATTTACAGGGAATCGTGAGTGGTTGTGTTGTGCCGTTCGTCTCAGACTCAGCTCCTCTCTTTTTTACTTTTATTAATATTTTATACATGGAGGTTTCTGAATGCGGCAAGATGGTTTATTGGATGCGGTTAACTGCTGTTTCTTTCTGAGCTGAAGTTGGCAGATCTTTTTTTGAGCAGTTAGCCATTTTATTCAAAATATCTGAGACAGCACTGCAGGTTTCACTGACAGAATCAAAAATCACAGCTTCCCTTATAAAAATACTGTTTCTTAAATTCTTTTTGCACATGTTTGGGTAACATTTCCGCATACCACATATTATTGTCCCAAATAAACTGTTGGAAATGGCCCACATTCCCACAGAATGATTATCATGATAAAAATGTGACTTTTTATTAGTTAATTTGTTTATTAGCTTATTTTATTAACCTTATTCACAAGTTCATTACTGAGAATAAGTATTGAAAATAGTTTTATTTTACTTTTTCATTTTCATAAATGAAAATAAAAAAAATAATTCAGAGGAAAAACAAGTATATTTTTAAAAATATTTTTTACCCTATTGGTATTTTTTAAACATAAATCTCACTAATCTCACTAACGGTGCAGTAAGCCATTTTTGAGAAATACTGTTAAAAGTGGATCAGACCCAGGACCAAAACACACTTGTAGCCAATCAGCAGTAAGGGGCGTGTCCACTCATTAGGGGGGAGGTGCCTGTGTTGCATAGCGTGTTTGTGAATTTGGGGGTGGAGCTATAAATATCAGGGTGTTATACCTTTGGGTATGGGCGTGTTTGCTTTGGTGATTTCAGATGTCAACAGCGTTTCTCAGAAATTGCTTACTGCACCTTTAAAATCTCATTAATATTTCATATAGTACATCATATTTCATACAGAATTTGCTTCTCAAGTAAATTTATCTTGTTTTAAGGATGTTTAGATATTTTTTTATTAAAGGATTAGATCACTTTCAAATGAAAATTAGCCCAAGCTTTACTCATCCTCAAGCCATCCTAGGTGAAAGAAAGACTTTCTTCTTTCTGATGAACACAATCTGAGAAATATTAATAAATATCCTTATGCATCCAAGCTTTATAATGGCAGTGAGCGGTGATCAATGAGTATGAGCTGCTTCTATCCACTTCCGTCCATCATAAACATACTCCACACGGCTCCGGGAGATTAAAAAGGCTTTCTGAAGTGAAGTGATGCGTTTGTGTAAAAAATAAATCCGTATTTAACAAGTTATGAAATAAAACATCTAGCTTCCACCAGACCGCCTTTCGTATTCTACTTATGAAGAAAGTGTAAAACTCTCGCTGTTCAAAAACATTACACTACGTCCTACCGCCTACCGAAAAATCTTAACTGACATGACACCAGTTCCGTTTTTTTCGTAATGTAAATATGGAAGGCGGTCTGTCGGAAGCTAGATATTTTACTTCATAACTTGTTAAAATATGTTTTTTTTTAGTTTTTTTTACACAAATGCATCATTTCGCTTCAGAAGGCCTTTATTAACCCCCCGGAGCCGTGTTGAGTATGTTTATGATGGATGGATGTGGATGGAGACACTTTCTTCAACTCATATTTTTTGATCCTCACTCACTGTAATTATAAAGCTTGGATGCATCAAGATATTTATTAATATTTCTCCGATTGCATTCATCAGATAGATGAAAGTCATATATACCTAGGATGGCTTGAGGGTGAGTAAAGCTTGGGGTAATTTTTATTTAAAAGTGGACTAAATCTTTAAAAAAAACTAGACAAAAATACAATTTTTTGATTTGATTTTTTTTTTCTTCTTAAATCTTAAGTTTCCCGGTTTAAACTAGATTTTGTATCCCATATTTTGAGTGTGGTCTCGTACTTTTGGGCCTCACTGTAAAAAAATAAGAAAACAAATAAAATACAGATACAAGGGTCTAAAAGTATTGATGCAATATACACCTATATTGATATATGGTTAAACATCCTTAAAAGTACAGTACACTAACTTTTTTTTCCAAAATTAACAAAATTGAAATAAAGATTTAATACATCAATAATTTGGTTTTCTTCCAAAATGTGTTTTTGTCTTACCCTGATTCAAAATGGTTAGCCTGTTATAAACGTTTATATTTTAGACTCGACAGGATGGTTTTCGTGGGAAATTGCGTATATGCATCACTCGCCCGTGCATCTCGTCATATCCATAAATAGAGAAAAGTTGCTTCGGCTACTTTGACACGTGTCTAGTGTGGGTGTGGCAGAGGTTAGTTGATACAACGAGTGAGAAAGGTTGACATGGAGCAGCTAAATCTCCAACCTTCGTTTTAAAAACCAGTGAACAGAGGAGAGACTGCTGGCGAAAAGAGAACGCGGCAGAGCTCGTAATAAAACAAGAACCAACATTAGCTTGGCTTTTTGGAGATTTAAAATGTCGTAAAAGGAGATGGCATTTTTATTACTCAACAGGTGAGTAAGGTATTTTATTGAACAGATAAACTGCCATATGTAGCTATCTAACAGAGTTCATTGTAAAGCATTATTTATTGTGAAGAGTCACTTCATTATGGTTGTTGTAGAGCTGTGCTGGAATTTATTTTCAAAGAAGCACCGTGTATATTAATGGGTAAAGCTACAGTAATGTCTTCAGCTAGTCAGCTTGAGATCCTTTCCATCTAAACTGGTTATATCTCTTAAGCCTAGTAGTGAAAGTTTTTTGAGCAGTAGGATAATCTCTCTTTTTTTTTAGTTATGAGAAAGAACCATATTCATCCACACAGTCACACAGAACTGAAACACAACCAAAACAATGTTCTTCGGCAAAACACATGCATTGTTTTTTAACCGTTAGAGGGCCAAATGTTACATAGTGTACCTTCAATTATCAAAATTTGATGATTGCAAAACAGTCATAATATCTTTGAAGGTTTGTGCTTTTGTACATGTGTGAGTGAACATAGACATACATGTGTGCAGTACTCCATAAGACAGGCTTTCCTTTCATCCCTCACTATAGCACAAACATCATCTCACAGGCGGCCAGTGTTCAGAGAGCCGTCAGTCAGCCTGCAGGTTTTGATGTGCGAACACACACTCCCGCTGTCACCCCCCGTCAGCAGCGTGAAGCTACACACACCCTCCAAACATGAGCGAGGGGGAGGGGAGCGTTTCCTGTCACAGCACACACACACACACATGAACGCCTGGGTTCCCCTGCACAGGGGTCAAAGGTCCCCGCAGTGTGGGCTGTCAGAATGCGACTTTAATTAACGTAGATGTCTCACTTGACGACGTCTCGCTTTTTTTAAAGAATAGAGGAGAGATAAAGCGAAACGAGGAGATGCATCTCTATCTGTTGCGCTTCGGGCGGTCCGCATTAATGAACATGTCATTAAGCGAACACACGCACACCAGTAGCTCAAGATAGACTGTCTATTTCTGGCGACTTTCATACCGCCTGTGTAAACTGACTGACAGATTGGCTGACGTGTTCTTAAATGTGTCCTTTTTTTTCCTTAAGATATTAACATACACCAACACCACATCATACAATTACTATTATTGTCACTATTTTCCAAGAAAGCTATGTCTAGGAACATACATGTAGATGTTCTTATATGTCTGTCTGTCCCTATTTTCTCTCTCAACAATTTTTGTTAATACTAATTTATTCAGGATACCTAGTAAGTCCTCCAATTTTCTTTCCAAATGCTAGTGGTGCAGAAACTGCACACATCACCTTTAAATATTATATTGGTGTACAACCATCTAATAATCAATATTCGGAAATATTGTGAAAACTTCTTCTGAATGTCATTAACATTATAGCAACGTATTGTAAATAAGCGAGCAAAACATGCATCTTCAATATAAAAATGATACTTTGAATAAATGTCTCAATGAGGTGCACATATTGTGTTATTTGAGTTATTTTGGAGCTGAATATAGAAAAAGCATTATAAATGTATATGCACATGCATATATAGAGTTTTTTTCTTCTTTCAGCTGGGAGACACTGGCATGTACACCTGCACCGCGTCCACCCCCAGCGGAGAGGCGTCGTGGAAGGCTTACCTGGAGGTGCAAGGTATGGACAAGAGACAGACCATAAGATAACAGTGGAAGGCACTGAGAAATGAACGACAGGAAATTAAGTTTGAAATTGAGTTTGAAATTAAACCTTTGTCTGGCTGTAATTGGTTTTCATTGTTTCTTGATGTAAATTTGAGCCGCTGCACTACCCAAAAAAATAATAATAATTTGCTTTTTCAGTGTTTTTGTATTGTCCTATAAATAACTGAACATATTTAAAGCAAAATACACTTATATGCTAGTGGGTGAGAAAAATAATTGTAATTCAAAGGGAAAATGAATTTATTTACCCTATTGGTATATATATTTTCTTTCTTTTTTAAGGATAAGGGCAAAAGATTTCTCTGAAAACAAGACTTAATATCAGTATTTAATTTTTCATATATCTCATATTGCATATGGTCTTCAGCTTCCCAATTAATTGATCTTGTTTTAAGGATTTTAGATATTTTTGCTGAATTTTTACTGAAAAAAAAAAAAAAAACATACGCAGATGAGCCAAAACATTACGACCACCTGCCTAATATGCTGTTGGTCTTCTGCGTGCTTCCAAAAAAGCACCGACCCGTCCGAAGCAAGGAACCTTTTCATAGTTCGTAGAACTATTGGCGGGAGTAGCTGCTTTTTGCCGTGTTCGCACCGCAAGAACTAGGAACAATTTTAGTTCTAGGAACTCCTATTGGGGGAACTAAATTAGCTCCTACTTCAGAACTACCACTATGCAAGTGTACACTGATTGGCTAAACGCCGGCACCCAACATTTTTAAAAAGCCGTGTAATCATATATGTACTCCACGAACATGGAAAACGGCGATATCGGCATTTACCGGTTGTCTGCAGTGTTGTGTTCTTTTCTCCGCCTCAATGAAATGCATCGCTGTAAGTTGACATAAGAGATTTAGTCTCTTAGCCCCACTTTTTGCTCTTTTGGTCATGTAAATTTGCGTTTACATTCCTTCTCCATTACAAAACTTACGACACAACAAACACAGCTCCAGTCACGGCATCCTCCATCCACCGGTTGTTGACATTTGTAACGTAATCACACTCCACCGGCTTGTCATCATCCTACAGTTCATCCTGGGGCATCACTTCCCCAGGTAAACGGCACGCACGGTCGTCCACATGATGTAAAAGAAAACTTGACCTTCTTCCACTGCTCCAAGGTCCAGTTCCAACTCTCATCTGCCCATTGAAGGCACCTTTGACAGTGGACAGGGGTCATCAGGCGTCTTTACTCCTGCCTATTTCTCCTGCATCCAACACGCTGACTACAAGAACATATTGTTCACATACCATCTAAACTACCCAGACCTTAATATGTGGCCTTTTTGATAATATTCGCTTCACCTCTGACTGGTCATAATGTTTTGGCTCATCAGTGTATATATATGAACATTTCATGAACATGTATGTAATCACATTTCAGTTGCACATGATGACATGCTTATGTGTATGTGGCTTTGTTTCAGAGTTTGGCGCTCCTGTTCAGCCTGGCCGACCCACAGATCCAAACCTCATCCCCAGCGCTCCTTCCAAACCAGAGGTCACAGACGTCAGCCGTACCTCTGTGTCTCTGTCCTGGAAGCCCAACCTGAACGCTGGAGCCACGCCCACATCTTATGTGATAGAGGCCTTCAGGTGACATCATCAGTTTTGACTGTATACTTATTTGTCATTGGTTGGTTTAGTTGTACAAGCGTGTGTTTTACAAGCATTTGTAAATATAGTTCACAAGCTAATGGGGGTTGTGTAAATACCAAGTCCATTTGCTACAGCATGTCATAAATAATCATACCCATGTCCATACTTTCCCGTAAGCCGAGCGTTTTGCGGTAACCACGTTGTTTGGTATAATGTTTGTAGTAACGATATTTCGATGTAAAGTTTGGACTGCAGCAATTTGCAGGATAAATACTCATGTTTGATTTGTGTGGTATGGACGGCAGCCATGCGGCGGGCAGCAGCTGGCAGACGCTCGCGGATCACGTGAAGACGGAGAGCTTCGTTCTGAAGGGTCTGAAGCCCAGCGCCGTCTACCTGTTCCTGGTGAGAGCGGCCAATGCGTACGGCCTGAGCGACCCCAGCCCCATCAGCGACGCTGTCAAAACACAAGGTTTGTTAACCTTTGACCTCACAAAGGTTATCCTGTAGTGTGTTTTAAATTTTTACATACATTTTTCGCTGTTTTGTGTATTCTGGGGTATTTGATATGCATATATGCTTGTGTGTTTAGAAACGTATAATATGCATATACTACATATTTTTTGTGTGGTTTGTATTTATGCGAGTAGACATCCCACCAACCAGTCAGGGAGTGGACCATGGCCAGATCCAGAGGGAACTAGGAGATGTTGTCATTCACCTCCACAATCCCACAATTCTCTCATCGTCCTCCGTCAGAGTCCAGTGGACTGTGAGTGCTGCCACATTTTCTTTTAAAGGGACAGTTTACACAAAACTGTAAATTTAGTTTAGTCACAACCAGTGTTGGGGAAAGTTACTTTTAAAAGTAATGTGTTACAATATTGCGTTACTCCCTAAAAAAGTAACTAGTTATGTAAAATTTACTAATTAGTAACTAAGTAACTGGAAAGTAATGTGTTGCATTACTTTTTCACATTTGTGCTGGGCTTGCTTGTTTGTTTTTAATAACATAAAATGTCCTAGTTTTGGCAATTGAAAGGCCCTTTCACACCAAAATTGAAATGAATAAGTCTCAGGCTGAAGGAAATTCACACATGGACAGTAGAGTGCGCCGCTCAAACAAACCTTTCAGCTGTGCTGCCACTCTGTTAGCAGAAGAATAGGATGCAGGAGAAGAAAGTTCAACACTAGATAAACACAAATGTGATGTTTATCTAAAGTAATTTTTGCTAATTTGTATGGTTGAATTGGATCATCAAAAGTTAGCAGCAAAGGCACTGGTTAATAAAGTGAGATTAAATACATAAAGTATATTTGTGTTGTTTAACAAATTTAATTATTGCAGGTTTGCGTAATATTCTGAGTTTTCATTTCACAGTTTTTATTCCATTTTAGGACTACTGAATCTGTTTTCGTGCAAGTGAGATGAGTAAATGCATGTTCACATTTACTCTAGAACTACAATAACCATCATGTTTCCACACAACACCTCTGCACTTACTCCTGATTTCTCTCATCATGGGGACAGGAGAGGCGTTCGTCAATAAATGTGAAAAAAAAGTAACTTGCGTTACTTATTTGGAATAAGTATATTATTTTATATTATTATAAAATTAAAAGTAATGTGCTACTTTACTAGTTACTTTTAAAAGTAATCTGATTACTTGTAATCTGCGTTACTTATAATGTGTTACCCCCAACACTGGTGAGTCACAACTTGGCACATGAAATTCAGTTTATTAATTTTTGTATTGTTTTCCAGTGATATACTCTATCTAAACATCCTCAAAGTAAGCTATACAGTACTTACTTGAGAATCAAAATTGTGTACAATAATAAGACTTATTTAAATTTTTCTTCATTGAAGTTTATTTTTCTTAACTCACTGGCTTTTTATCTCATTTTAATCATAAATTTCACAAATTTTGTAGTAGTGAACAAATTAATGAAGTGTTAATTATATGTTCAAACATCTGAAGTTGAGGTTAAATCCGTACCGACTTCCACCTCACAAACACATGCACACGCGAACAGAAATATTCCCAGCATGTTTCTTTTTAACATTTTGCACTTTATACGTATTTAATCAGAAACAGCTGAAACGACATCTGCTTTTATTGGGGCGGATCAAGAATTGATTAAAATCTTTACAAGCGTGTACAATTCTCCTCCCTCCACAGCCATATGGACTGATCCCAGTGCTGAACACCTCTGATATAAAAATCATATAAAAATACCTTTACATGAAAAGTCAAATCTGAATCTTCAAATTTGATTTTTGCACAATAAACATAGAATAAGTATTATAAGTATATAAAGTTCCCCTTACTCCACAACAAATTCAATTTAACGGTATTCAGAACAAAACATAAATATACAGTGGTAGTCATTACAAACAATGTTTATTATAAATGCCTAAGCATGTTTTAGATGGAAAATACGGTATATATTCATTTTCATAAGTATTTATAACCAGTTATTGTGAATTATAATACTTACCTACTGTATGTTGACAAAGATGTCTGATAATAAAGCATAGTTTAGCTAACCATACACAAAAACTAAAAACTAGCTCTCTTTAGAGCTTCCTGGTGTCCTAGTCATGGGTAATGCTAATGTTAATTAATAGCAGGCATTTAAAGACATCCAAGTGGTTTTGTCCTTAAATGTACCCATGTTCTTTCCTCTAGGTGGAGCAGCAGTCTCAGTACATTCAGGGCTATAAGGTTATGTACCGGCCGTCCCCTGAGGGCGCTCAGCAGCGTGTGGAATGGGCCATGTTTGAGGTTCGAACCCCGGGGGAGCACAGCGCAGTCGTCCCCCAGCTCAAGAAGGGCGTGACCTATGAGTTCAAAGTCCGACCTTTCTTCAACGAGTTCCAAGGCACCGACAGCGACATCAAAGTGGGCAAGACCCTCGAGGAAGGTGAGGAGAGCTTTCCGCTCATCTGACCATGTGCTCTGTGTGCTTTAAAGCTTAATGTCCCACAATTCCTTTCTCATTCGCTTCACACAAGTCAAATGTGATATGACAAATGTGATGTGCAGAAAAAATTTGAGTCAGTTTTTTGACAGTTGCTTGGCTATTAAAATGACTGCTTAGATGTTTTGAAGAACATTTGTTGCCTTGCATGTGTGAATATTTGGTTTGCGTACAACTTTTGATGCAATTGCGCATATACTTCTCATAATTCTGAATTTTTTCTTTCTCACAATTCTGACTTTATTTCTCACAGTTGGGGGTTTATATCACGCAATTCTGATTTAATAACTCGCAATTGCGACTTCATATTACACAATTCTGAAAAAAAAGTCAGAACTGTGAGGGGGAAAAAAGTCAGAATTGAAAGAATTAAAAATCACAGTTACCTTTTTTTCTTTCTTTTTTTTAATTCAGTGGTGGAAACAAGCTTCCATAAGTTTATAAAATAATAAAATAAAAAATGATTTAATAATATATATATATATATATATATATATATATATTTGTATAAATTATTATAAATATTTTTCCATACACACTCCTTGGCGTATTCGAACACTCTTGCCTCCTGCATTTGCGCCTGGGTGAAATGTATATTTTTGGGTTGTTTCGATCACATATACAGGCTACATTCTGGCCTCCCGCATGCCCACGCAGACCTCTAGCGTAAGAAAGACGTCCACCTGCATTCAGTAGTTCTCATTTATGTTAACGTGTGGTCTGTGGCCCATGAGGGAGGGCAAAGCAGTCCATTTAAAAAGCTTCACGAAAGCAAAGCAGCCAACGAGAAGCCAAAAACCGAAAGCTCGAACAACTGCTGTGCTAATTGTTCTGAGGGTGTGTCTGTCTGTGGCTCTGGAGAACGGCAGCGATTTGGTTTGCTCCAACTTTTCCTGTCTGTGCGCCTGTTTTTGTTTGAAACACAAATTGAAATGACGGCAAACGCAAAACAAATGTTTCACTCCAGGGCTTTGTGTTAACATTCATGTATGAATTAAGTGGATAATAGTTATGTGAAGTAGTCGTTCTGCTGGCATCTGGCACTGGGGCAGCCGAATCATGTTGCTTGGCAGTTGCTGCTCATTATTTAAGTGCACTAATACTGCTGAGTGTGTACTATTAAAATGAGTGCTTACATGTGTTTCGGAGAACACACACATATACACAAGCTATTGCATGCAGATGTACAGTATAGTCCATATGCATGTGTACATAATGCACACATGTACATGTATGATGCGTAAAATCTGCATAAATATGCATAATTTAAGGTGTTAAGAACACGTGTATATTGTAAGGTGTGTGTAACATTCTGCTCGTGTCTCTTATCGCAGCGCCCAGCGCCGCTCCCAGGGGGGTCACCGTAACAGGAAGCGGAGACAACGGCACAGCAATTCTGGTATCCTGGCAACCACCCCCAGAGGAGGAGCAGAACGGCGTGGTGCAGGAGTATAAGGTACAAACGAGAGGAAACAGACAATGAGAGAGGCAGACAAAGAGAGTGTGAAAAAAAACAATAGAATGAAGGATGGAAGTAGAGGAAGGAAGTAGGAAGTGGAAAAGGAAATTATATTTACTGGGTTACAGTCCATTCATTTTATGATGTGCTGGTAAAAGAATGGAGAGAGTTTAGTGGATATTGGTTTGATTTTCGTTAAAGGGGAATTTAGTTGTTGTGACATGCTGCCACCTAGTGGTTAAAATGGGATGTTACCACAACGTTTGCCAGACAGATGTGCTCATAGACAGGGTAGAGGATCATATAGGGTACTTTCAATATCCTGGTTAACAATATGCCAAAACATTCCCTTATAAGCATGCGTGTGTGTGTATATACGTATAGTAAAGTATATATAGTATATATAATATACTATAAAATTGCCATGTTGTATTGGTGGTCTTTTTGACAAAATATCCTTTTGACTGATTAGTAATGTGCCAAAATGTTCCCTTATAAACACGCTACGTTATTTTTCTAAAGGTGATTTTGTTTAAGAATTATAAATTAGATTTTTATTTGTAGTCGCTTTGTGTCTTTTAGTGTCTGTTTTGCTAGTATGTACAATCGCAATATGACTAGACATACAATTATAATTGTGGCACCAATTTTCCAGCGTACCCTTCATTCTTTATTCTCTTTCTGCATGTCTTTATGTGCTTTTCTTGTCCAAACAAGATAACAGAGCCCATCTCCTACGATATTCCTCTCAAGCACTCAAATTTTAATGGGTTTGCGGCGTTTCAGCATTTAGTTCGTAGGCCGCGGCTGACGGGAAGAGGCGCGGTTTGAGTCGTTCAGTCCCAGTTAATTTTCCAGGTAAATGTTTTCAGGCAGTGTAAGGGAAGCTAGTGAGTAATTTCATGCTTGTTAAATTGGGCGGAGGAGAATTTTTCGCTAATCACTTTTCTCGCGCACTTGTGCCTCAGGAGAACTTCAGAACCCTCAGAACGTCCTTTCTGGTTACCTCACTTTCTCTCTTTTTACACTTTTTTTTCCCCTTTCGAAGCCTTCAGGGATGTCTAAATCTGGTTAGCGTTTCTGAAAATCGGGACGTCAGCATTGAAAAACATGTAAAAATGCATTTTTTTCTCTGTGTGTCATTCAGTAGAGCTCAGTGTAGATCTGTGACCCTATGAAGGAAGTCAGGCGGTCAGAGAGGGGGCTATATCACATTTCACACCGGTGAATGGGCCTCCTGCCGGGCCTGTGATTGTGTTAGGGTGAGGGTGGGTGATCCAAGCTCTGGTCACGCACAGGGTCGCACACACACTTTGACGCTCATTTGGACAGCACGGCTGGCTGAGCTTCCCAAGAGGAGGAAACAGACCAGGGTTCACTGCGTGCAATGAAAACAAAGAAAACTGCATTTTCATGATAGGGAAAAACAGACCTTTGACATGAATGACTGTACCACAGATAGGGAGTGTTATTGTAGGTGGTGAATCTTGTTTTCATGACACGTTTCAACTTTAGCGCTACATGATAGCGTCTGAATTTATGCAGGACAGCAGGGTTGCCAGGTCTGCATAACAAAACTAGCTCAACTGCCAATCAAAAATACTTATTTTATAGTCACTGTTATGCAAAATAAACACCACTGTCATAGTGATCACAAGACATAGTAATCATTGGTAGAATATAACAATTTTCAATACAACATTTCAGTCAAATATAATTTATGCAGTATGTCAAACCTTTAACCCACGGGGGTAAATCAACCCACGGCAACAGTTTAAAAGTAGCCAAATTCCACAGGAAAATTGCAGACTTGGCAACCCTGTCTGTTCAACCCTAATGTTCAAATTGATTTACTTATCAGCTTTGATGAAAACTTTAGTATTATTTTAAGGACAGTCATAATTTCCAGACAAGACATATTTATATAACATCAGATAAAGTTAGTAATTTAGTGAAACAAGTTATGTCTGTTTGTACAAACAAGAGTTGGGACACACTTAACTGAACTGATGCTTTTCATAATCTTAAAAACATTTTGATCAAAATGTGTTTAAATGCTTGAGATGAGTTTTTATACACAAATATAATAATATTATTACACATAGTAAACTTGACTGAATATTAAAAAAAAAATGTTCTAAAGACTCGTTTTAAATGCTTGAAATAGTTTTTTTTAGGCAAAATATAGAAATTAATTCATTTTAAAAAATTATAATTTTACACATATGTTTGGACACACTAAATTTATTCTTCTAATCAGCGTAAAAATTTTGTTCAAAAGATGTGCTTAAATGCTTTAAATGAGTTATTTGTAATTAATTAGCTATTTGTTCAAAGTAAATAATAATAATAAATCCTACATATTAATTTCTTAAGTTTAATTAAAGTTTTGTTTGTTATTAAAACAATATTGTGGGCACTACATAATTTCTATAATTCCATTTGTGTTATTTCAAAGTTTTAAAGGGTTTTATTAAAAATGTGCAAAATAGTTATAGTTTTGACTGGTTAGTCTGTGTTAGTATCACTTAAAAAGGTTCACTCGTTCAGATCAGACTTGTTATTCAACATAAATTATTTTTTATTAAGTGCTAAACACTTGTCTCCCATTCTGTTTTCTTTACTTTTCCTCCCTCAGATCTGGTGTCTTGGTAACGAAAGCCGATACCACATTAACCGCACTGTGGATGGTTCTACATACTCGGTTCTGATTCCCGGCCTGGTCACAGGGATCACGTACAAGGTTGAGGTGGCAGCCAGCACCGGGGCTGGTCCCGGGGTGAAGAGCGAGGCTACGTCCTTCCAGCTAGGTGAGTCAGACCGGGTTGTTGTTTCTAGTTAACAGAGACGCTGGACCCTGCCTGACAGCTGTTGTTCAATACTAGCAGATAAAGAACAGCACAATATAAACAGTTGACTCTCTTGATAATGGGTTACTGAAACACAACAAACTCTCTAATACAGCTACTGGCCCTTTTTAACGCCCGGCTGTGTTGTTATGTCTGGAAAGGTTTATGATAATGGCCATTATTTAAGCCTTCTCTTTAAAAAATTTACCGTTTACGCTTGTGAATGGCACAGTTGCTTGCCTTGTGGTTAGTCACCAAAATGTATATAATTTACAAAAACAACCTTCCAGTCTCATCCGAGAATAAAAGAGATGTCACGTAAAGTGCAGTTTAAAGCCTTTAATCGCTTTGAAAGTTTATTTCTTCATATACTCACCAGCTTTAACTTGTTCAGCCTCAAGACATCGGTGGCAGCAGTTAAACTGCACTAAATGGAAATGATTGTGACGCAGCCTGGTGTTGTGCCAGTTCTTACAGGTGGATAATAGGCCATCCTTTTGTGTAAATCTGTTTTTAATAAGATGTCAATCACAGTGCCTTAAAAGACAAATTTACAGTCAGATGTTTGACAGAAAGAGATTAAATAGTATATTGGAACCTTGCTGAATGCACTGAGAGACACATACAATAAAGTACACTAAGAAAAACAGTTGATCGCCTTGTTCTCAATTGTAGATTGAGCTGATTTTTAAAGGGTCATAGATTGAGAAATCAAATTTTCCTTAGCCTTTTGACCAATAAGAGGTAATTTTACACAAACGCAAACACAGGATTACTCAAGCAACAAAACCATAGAGACACCTCTAAGGATTACAAAACGTATTATTATTATTATATAATATTTCACAGCGTTACAAACATAAAAAATGTCAAAAACATTTACTGACCCCAAAATTTTTAATGGTAGTTTATATAGTTTAGAGTAACATTACATTGCATTCTGAGTAATACTAATACTTGTCCCACACTGAAAGTTGTTTACTAGTAGAGTTGAACTGTAACTTCACAAACAGATCCGCAGTAGATTTTCAGTTTGCTCCTGCATTGAAGTGCAGTGTGGGATGAATGAACTCTTGAACAGAGTGACTGATCTGCTTCCATTCACCGCCGCTGATTCCCCTGATGAGTGTGCTTCTGTGGCCTTACACCGAGGTATAAAAGGGCCACTGGAAGCAGAGGATGCTGGTCTCAAAAGCATGTGTCACACAGTGTGCTTTCTTGCATCTCTGCATCCTACGCACCTGTCCTGGCCTAGCTTCTCAGCAGAGTCTCCGTCACAACCAAACAACAAACAAACCTCAGAGACAGGAAGTACAAAGGACAGACTAACAAAAACGGAGCAGGGAATACAGGGGGATGAGGAAGAGATGCTTAGGTTTCGGAGGAACCTGTTTGCCCCCAGCTGGAAAAGAAGACAAAAAATTGAACATAGTCAAATGATGAAAGTGATGGCCACATGAAACAGGGAGGAAGAAGAAAAGATGAAAACAAAGAAACAAGTCAACAGAATGAAATGTGAAATGGGTCGACAGCCCTAGTTTCTCTTTAATGGAAAAAAAAGAAAAGGAAGGGAAGTTGCTTTTTTGGTTGCAGACAGACAGTGTCTCGTCATTCATAATTCATTTTTTACATAATAGATAAAAGCACTGAACTTTCCATTCTAATTCTTATTCCAGTTCAAAGTACATTTTAGCAAAATTCACATTATTAATCAGAAATACAATTTATAGTAAAATGAACAGCACTAAATAAAACTATTCTTTTTGTTGTTGTTTTATGTTTCAAATTGAATTATGGCTTTTGTTTATAATGTCAAGTATTATTATTTTTTTATAAAATAATTGTTGTTAATATTCTGTAAAATTTATACATACAAATTTAAAGTAATATTCTATGTTAGACAAGTTTTGACATGCAAAAAAAATATTGTTTATTGACTTCAGTTGTCTATTATATTAATTGACTTTGAATATTACATTTATAATAAATTCTTCTGAAATTTACAGCATGGTTTATTTAAACTGGAATATTCCTTTAGTTTTTGTATCAGTGATTTGGTTTATATCAAATATTTTATGAACGTCTTAATCTATATCTCATTTCTCATCGTCTTTATCTCAGACTCGTCAGGTCGTGTTCTTCCACCGCCACTGGACGATGAGAATACGATTTCTCAGCAGATCTCAGACGTGGTCCGTCAGCCGGCCTTCATCGCAGGCATCGGCGCAGCCTGCTGGATCATCCTCATGGTCTTCAGCATCTGGCTGTACCGCCACCGTAAGAAGAGAAACGGCCTCAGCAGCAGCTACGCCGGCATCCGCAAAGGTAAGTCAAGTCACTTAAGGCTGAAGTTCAGAGGTTAATTTGATTTTTCTTTTAACGCTGTTAATGCTATACTACTATTTTACAGTCTATTCACATATAATGATTTAAAAATACATAAAATATACCATGAGTAAGAAGTTAGTCACCCCAACCTAATAATTATGAGTCCATGAGCTTTCATTAAGAAGGCGTGGCATGTGTCTCAAAAAAAAAAGAAATCCAACTGATCTTTTAATGTAGAGTTTGTGTGTTCATGTGTTAGTCAGAGGCAGATGTTTTACTATCAACTATTCTCTCTTTCTTTCTCTAGTAATGTCTCTGGTTTAGTGTTTGGCCTCGAGCTGTGTGAGCACATATGCTTGTGTTTTTCTCTGTAATCTCAGGTTTAATCCCAAATGTCAGGCTCTTTTATTAAAGCTAGTATGAAAGTATTCAAGGTTTTGTGACTTAGTCCAATTTTCTTAAATTAGATAAGTCTGATCCCTTCACTGCCATAGAATTTTCTTTCTTTCTTTTTTTTTTTTTTTTTTTCCTGTGGTCCGGTTTTTTAAAAGGCCGTTTCCTCTTTTGACCCTGATGAATCACAACAGATCCCTTACAGTCTGAATTCAGAGCAGCTTTTGCTTTCTTTCTGTCTTCTCCTTCATTGAAGAGATGACAGAGATGGTGAACGGAACAATGCTGTTTTTTTTTTTTTCCCGATGTGTGGTATCTAGCATGTCTCAAGGACATGAAGCTAATGGAATGTTTATTGGCAGGAATCTAAAGGAAAAGATCCAAGCCATTCATTAGTGTTAGCATTCAAAGACTCCCAAGGCTGGGCTGCATTCAAGTTAATTGAACGTGTCGACCACAAGAGCACAAAAAAGCCAAAATGAATATGTCCATTTTTCAAGGTTGAGAGCACCTGAATTCATTTACCAGGATGACTCAACAACATCTTGTTTCAACAACTGCATGAGATTGAAGGCAGCTTTTAAAGAGACATTCTTTCTAAATTATATAAAACATCTTAGACAACACAAAGACTAGTTGTAGACATGATTACATGTGGATATGTGCTTTTATGGCTTGCAAACTTGTTATAAGAAATGTTATGTAGTCTAGTCATCTCCTAGTCTAGTTAGTTGTAACCATGTTATCTGTCTTGGAAGCTTAGAAGCAATAAAATTGGAAGCTCGGGAATATATATTTTTTTCCCAGTACACATCGAGCACATCCACCCTGACTTGTGGATGATAGTATAAACTTATATTTTGCAGAAGGTACATCAAAAAGAAGTGTCTCTTTGTGCCCGCAAGCGACTTTTGGCACCACAATGGGCCTCTGTATTGGTTTTAGCTATGGTTTCCCACTTCCTGTATTGCTCTGTAAGCCGCAAGAATCCACAGGTTGCCATGTTGTAACCAGTAGCTGCGAGTTTCTTAAGCGTGAACGTGTTTGAGCAAAGATGGATAATAGTAAACACATGAAGTGGTAATCTGTTTTCCGGGTGGAACAGGGTGATGCGGCTGGGAGAGATGTATAATTTTGCAGTATGTGTGTGAGCGTTTACCTGTGTATGTGTGATAAATTTTTTAAATACACAGATCATCCCCAGACCGCCGAGATTTTGATTTACTTATCGTCCATCAAATGTTCTTTTTCCCATGCTGAATATGGCCTGCCAAGCGTCAATCTACTTCTGCTTCAAAACCTCCATGCATACAGGATAAAATCATCAAAAAAACGGGCCAATCTATTAGACTCATCTTTTCTCAGAGCACTGCCAAGAACCAGACGAGGGCAGCCGATAAACGTGACATTTGAAAAGGACGGCAGCGGCTGACAATTTTAAAGGTTGTTTTCCCGTAAATATGCGAAGATGAGAAGGTGAAGACAGCGGGTGTTGAATTCTGATGTATCAGTGTAACGCTGCCAAAGAACAATCCTGACGGCATCACGCGCAACAGCTTCCTGCACGGATACTTTGATGTTTTTGATGGGCTGTTTATTATGAATTCTGACCCCATATCGCTCAGATTGATTCAGCCGTGTTCATCTGCTTATTGGAGCCTTTGATCAACATGAAAGAAACTAGATTTCAAATCAGATCGAGGCCATGTGTTATAATAGATTTAAGTCAAAGTTAATAAATTACCCTGTTAAGAGTGCAGCCTGGCACGAATGCTTGCTTTAATTATTTCATTTTCTATATATATAATGCCTTGTATTAATATAATTTTAAATTATTTGCTATAATAATATTATATAATAATTATATAATATATTAAATATTATGATTTATTATCATGCTTAAATTACATTTAGTGTAGCTTTTGTATCAGTATCACTATTGATACTGTAATCGAACTTGCAGTTTTCACTAGGTGGATGATAAAAATTGAGGGGGAATTCTATAGATTTACAATTAAGCCACATATAGGAACCAGAATATAGTTGTGTGTGTGTGTGTGTGTGTGTGTATGTATATATATATATATATATATATATATATATATATATATATATATATATATATATGAGGTTTACGTGTATGTGTAAGCGAGCTCTTTTTACTTTGGCGAATATAAGCAACCACTCTGAATACCCTAAAATCTAGATATCAATATTTTCTTCTCTCTGTGATAGATATATACAGCGAATCAAACACAGAAACCCACAACTGTAAAACCTCAGAGTTCAGACGACAAGGAGAAAGAAATGAACTCTATTTATGATGAGGTTTTAATGTTCTGAGTAATTGGTAACAGACCTGTTACATCAGAGACTGTAAAATATGCCTTACTGAAAACTTTTTCCAATAACTGCATACATAGTTTAATGCACAGTTCTGTTATGATGAATATTTAATTTTTGAATAATAATTCTGAATATGAATCTGATATAATAATTAATTATAATCTGATGAATAATTAATGCATTCTCTTTCTTTCTCTTTGTTCTGTGTCTGCAGTGCCCTCCTTCACCTTCACCCCCACAGGTAATCACACCTTCCTCGCAGCACATATGCCCATAATTCCCACAATCCCTAGAGTGTGACGACTTCCTGCCCATTGGCGTTGGAAAGTGCACTGCAGTATAATGTGTTTCAGCCAGTGTAATGAAGTGTCCCTCAACACTCACTTCAGTCATGTTCGTTCTGCCCAGCAGAACTCGAAACAAATATGACACCAGGCGAAGAGTGGGAGGCACGGTCTCTCTTTAAAAATAGATCTCGCCACAAGAAAGGAACCCCAGTCTGAAGTTTACATGGATAATCAAAGAGAACTTCAGTCGCACGGACTTGTCAGCATAAAAAGAAGTAAAAAATAAAAGACAGCGAGGGAGAAAAATGCTTAAAGAGAAGAGTGCTTGACTAAAGAGGGCTGTTAGAACTGGTAAAGGAGCTGATCAAAACGCAGGCACCCACCCTAACGCTGGATAGGAAGCTTTGACATTACAAGTTTTGTGGCCAATTAGACAAAGAGAGGAACTGGCCTAGCGTGAGGATTGAACTCAGATGACTTTTACATACCAGAAGACACTTAGACCCTTTCATTATTGTTAGTCTCGTGCAATCTTTCTGTAACCGCTGTTGACTCACCTAGTTTTGGGATTTTTTTTATTAAAAGGGATGAGAGACGAGAGGGGTGGGAAGGACTGAGAAAGAGAAGGCTTGTTTTTAGTAGCAAATGCAACCATACAAGCTTAATTTTTTACACGTTTACTGGCTTTAAATGAAACACTGGGACAAGGGTTGCCAGGTTTTCACAACAAAACCTGCCCAATTGCTGCTCAAGACTAGCCCAAAACCAGCCCAATTGTGTTTTGGGGGGATCCCCTGGTAAAAATCATGTTCCAGGGGGTAAAATCTGCGTGGGGTTCCCCTGGTAAAATTCGCATTCCAGGGGAATATCATGTTATTTGGGGTCGCTTGAACCCGCGGACATAAAAAACAACCTGTGGCAACAGTGTAAAAGTAGCCCAATTCTGCGGGAAAACTGCAGACTTTGCAACACTGATACAACACTTGACATTTGATATTCAACAGTGCTTTGATCTGCCTGCATTGACACTATTCCTTACGAGCTGCTGTGCAGCCAAAATAATGTACCAGTTATCACTGTAAAGCTGCTTTGACACAATCTACATTGTAAAAAGCGCTATATAAATAATGGTGACTTGACTTGACTTGACTTGACTTGATGGGGACTTGTGAGATATGAAAGAAAATATACAAGCCTGGATGAAAAATACATTCTTAGCTTGAAATAGTTCACCCAAAAATAAAAAAATTTGCTATCATTTATGTATGACTTACTTTCTACTTTAGAACACAAAGTTTTTTTTTTTTTTTTTTACCTTAACAGCTAAATGTTTAGATGTTTTCCATGTTATTTTTTTTCTTCATTAATGTAATTTCTTTTATCTCCAGTGGCCTATCAGAGAGGAGGAGAGGCTGTCAGCAGTGCAGGAAGGTGAGATGTTCTAAACAAAATACACATTTTATTATTTTACACCTTAAAATACTCGTTATTATTCATCAGAAGCTAACAATGTCCATGTGGAGGGTGTGTACTGTAGTGTAGTTGCATTTTATTGACACTAGGGGGCATTTTTGTCTTTGCAAAGAGGCCTTTGGAGGTTGTACGTTCAGACAGAGTCCTGCAGAACCCAGATGAGACAAAAGCCCTTCATTTCTACCATGTTAATGCAATAATTTCAATTCATTTAACCATTTACACTGGAGCATTGTGTGCATGTAGGTGCACCCATGCTCATGTGCAGTTGTGCATGTGTGACATCTTTGTCCTCATTTGAATAGTTGCAGACGATACTTAGTGTGTCTTTCCCTTTATGTTGTCTTTTGGAGTCCAGCTTTTCATCGAGCAGGTCTTTGCCCTCTGCCTAAATTAAAGGTTTAAGCTGTTTTTGAAGCTTAAAGAGTATGTTAGAAAAATACAAGAGACATACTATGCTGCAGGGATAAAGCATGCACCGGGTTAAAAGGAAGCTACGTTTACTTTGAAGCATCATGTTGAAGATTCATTGCACAAAACTCTTTCTTTGATGCTCTTTTAGTCTTTGATGAAAAACCCTCCTTTTTTCTCTCGGTTTCCTCAAAATCATTTTAATGCAACCTTGTTTTATCACAATAGCTAATTATCTCATGAAAATCAGTGTTTTGAAATACAAATATCTCATACCACTGACTTGAAACGGTTACTACGGCTCTGGGTGTGTTCATATACGAGTTCATCCAGAGCCTTCTCCAGCTCTTGAGATCATGGTGATTGACTGTGACACCCTGGCATGCGCTGGGAGCTTCAAGTCCTTCTTTTAGCGATGGCTTTTCTTTCCCAGGCTGGAGCAGCAAAGTTCTCCAGCACTTGGGTAATCCACACAGAGATCTAACAGTCACGAGGCTTTAGGGAACAGTGTCATCAGCCATGAGCAACTCAAGCAAACACAATCCATTTAGCACAGATACAGCCTAATGCCCTGAGAGATGCACTGGGATAGAAGAAGATGGGATGGGCTTCTTGTTTAAAGCTGAAGTGTGTCTTTTTTGCTTCACCAAATGGAGTAGTTTTCCCTCTGCCTGCCATTGGTCAGACAAACAGCCCAGCCCTAAAACTCATGCCATTGGCTGTTCCAATGTTACTGTGTTGGCCTGAAATGATTCCTGTCTGGTCTGTATTGTCAATAAAATTGACAAAAGTCTAAAATTCAAATTAAAACAGGACTGAATATTACTGATCATGATCATACCATATACATTTACTATTTCTAAGTTAAATTTAGTAATAAATAGCATTGTGTCTGTGTTTTTCAGGCCAGGTTTATTGAATATAGGTGAACCAGCAACCCAGCCCTGGCTTGCGGACACCTGGCCCAACAGCTGCTCCAATCACAACGATTGCACTATCAACTGCTGCACAGGGAGCAACGGAAACAGCGACAGCAACCTGGCTACCTACAGCCGCCCAGGTAAGCATGCGAGTGTGTGTAGTAGTCTAGTTGTTGTTGTAGTGTACAAACATCTTGCACTTCCAAACATGTAGCATTTTAGTTTAAAATGCATGGAAGCTGATGTGTAAAGAAACAAAATTATGATTATCAATAGAGATTTAGTAAGCATTTTTATCTGAAGTGATAAATGAGGAAAAGAGCATGTTACTTACAAATGAGGAAAAGACTTGCTAACGACTAGCTAAACAGGTTTTATTATGGTTACTGTGACTAAATTGTGTTTTATTTGATTTAAAGTAACCAATTACCATTAACAGTGTTCATTTCCCCCTTATACCAATGTGTTTGTGCAATGACATTTTCCTAAATCTCATTGAAGTTTCGGCTTGTTAATTTCCACTGAAGTTTCCAACTTGGAAGTGGCTTTCTATTGCATCGTTCCAAGCAGGAAATTCCAAATTTCCAAGTTTAATGGAATGCAACATAAGTATTGTGTCCTTCCTTTGACACACAACTGTGTGTGATTTGTTGGAACGTGGACGTTTTAGGGGGGAAAAAAGCACCCGTTATTGCAAAGGCCCTGCAGGCTGTAGTCCAGCTAATCCAATCAGCCACCTGATTTCCATACCACCGTTAGAACCTTTTAATGCAGTTTCTCTAAGTGCTCGCTTATTCAGAAAACCAGGAGTAGATACAGAGGTCAAAATAGACCTGAGAGAGAAAAAGAGAGGGCGAGGAAAGGGAAGGAGTGATGGAACACCTCCAGGTGGCTTTATTTCAGGAGTCAGCAAGTTACTTTACAAACAAAAGAACGCCAGGTTGACTCATGAGTCCAAAGAGACATGCACACGAAAGTGACAAAGTGGTGTTAATATACACAATCACCCAGTTTTCACAAAGCAAGTCTTAGTTTGGAAAACAGTGTTATTGTTGGTTCATTTAATGATATTTAAATGTTACTACAAGAGCTTCTTTGTTCTCAGATATCAGCTGGTGTGACTAAGCCATTGGCTAAGAGTATTTCAATTATAACAGAGCCTTAAATGGATCCAATCCTTTTAGAAAATGTCTTTCTATTGAATATAAGAAATTTGCTACCATATTCATGGGTAGACCTGAGGATTAGGCTTTGTGTTTGTTCATACCATTCATAGAAACCATAGACGGGGCTATTTTTTACCACAAAAGCTTTACTTTACCTTTGATATCCGTTTATTGGAAGTGTTTTCACTAACAGATTTTATCCATGTCGCCTTCATCAAAGCAGGAATGAAGGATAAATGTCGAGTGATTCTCACAGCATGACATTTTAAAAGCTTGACACCCGTGCTTGCCTGGTGTGCCAAATACTAAAAATCTCCAGGATATTAACCGGATCAGTACCCACAGGGCTTCTCTGGAAAGACGACTTAGTTTGTCTCATTCCATGGGATCTTTTTTTTTTCATTGATACGTCAACCTTTGAAGTGCAGAGCCGTTCCTTCTTATGGAAACACGAGCTATGCTCGAAATCTGTCCAATGGCAGGCCAGGGTATTTACGCTGCAAGCTTCTCGCTCAGATCCCAGGGAGGATTTGAATATTTTATGAGCCGGGGAAAATTGGATCTGTCAGAGGATGGTCTTTTACAGCGTTCCTCGTTTTGGAGGCTTTTGATTTGGACGTGTTGGAACATCCTGCTTGATGAGCTGCGATGCCTTTTGCGCAGCTCCTTCGGAAACTCAAAGTGACACACTTGGCTTATGTCATGGACGAGGGAGAAGCTATAGGGAAAAAAGATATTACGGTATCAGGGATTCTGACCAACAAGTTTTATCTTAGTATTGGAATTTTGGGTATGCCACATCATCTTAGAAATTTGTAGTTTTAAGTGTCCTTTCTGTCTGAAAACATGATTCTTTTTGGTTTAAAGCTAATCAGCATTTATTAAAACCAACCTAGTGTCTTCGCTCCATGTAAATGTTCACTCATTTTAAATGCACTTCAGTGTGATCAATTTATCAGAATCCAGGTTTATCCATAGATCCTAAACAGTCTACTAAGTCCTTTGGCTATTAAAATGTCTTACCCCTCTTCTATCGTCCAGCCGACTGCATTGCCAACTATAGCAACCAAATGGACAACAAGGCCAGCAACCTGCTGGCTCCAGACACAGGCCTTTACAGTGACGTGGACCTCTCCAACAAGATCAATGAGATGAAGACCTTCAACAGCCCCAACCTGAAGGATGGCCGTTTTGTGGGGCCCGGTGGTCAGCCCACGCCCTATGCCACTACCCAGCTCATCCAGTCCAGCCTGGCCAACAACAACATGAACAGCAGTAGTGGCGGAAGTGGAGGAGGAAGCGCTGACCTTAATGAGAAGCAGAGCTGGAAGAGCAGCCAGGGAACGCCTCAAAAACAGGCCGACATCAACACACCACTGCAGTATAACGTCATGGAACAAAACAAACTGAACAAGGGTGAGTTCTGTGGATTTAATTGCAGTCCCCTAAATAGTTAAAGCAGATTTATTCAAATTTGATTGTGAAGAATAGTTCAAACTCTTCAAAGAAACCCATGCTATGTTCTCTCAGTTTACTACAAAGGTGTGTCATAAAATGAAAGCTGCTTTTCTTGTCTTGTTGTTCAGTTGTCGTTTCATATTCAGAGCTTACCCAAAAAGTTAAAGCAGATTTATTCAAATTTGATTGTGAAGACTAGTTCAAACTCTTCAAAGAAACCCGTCACATTTTCTTGGTTTACCACAAAGGTGTGTCATCAAATTGCTGCTCTTATGGTCTTGTTGTTCAGTTGTCTGCTCATATTCAAATTTGATTGTGAAGATTAGCTCAAACTCTTCAAAGAAACCCATGCCATGTTTTCTCGGTTTACCACAAAGGTGCGTCATCAAATTGCTGCTCTTCTGGTCTTGTTGTTCAGCTGTCTCATATTCAGACCGTAATAAAAGTGTTACACAATTTTGATTCTTAATAGCATCTCTGGCACCTTTACATGGGGCTCTTTCACTTTCTAATCACTTTTTTATCTGTCACGGCTGCTCGTATTGCATATATGTGTAATTTAACTCTATGCTCTGCTAGTCAACTTAATCCATATTTATAGTTGTTTTACTGTTTGGATGGGGATGAAGGTAAAGAGGAGGCTGTGAAGTGTCGGATGTCTCAGAACAGTGTGAAGCCAGAGATCTTAGATTACTGTACAAATAAGGGGGAATGTAACTCAAGCTCAAAGCTATCCATTATCTGCTGCTTCAAATTTTGCCACTAAAAAGGTCATTGTGTTTGCTTTCTTACTCGACTTGCATGAATCTAACTGTGTGTGGGTGTGATATTTCACACTTGGTAGACAATTTAAACCAGTCACCAACAAGTCATAACAGCTTATGACTGAAACCCTTTTGTAACCTTTTACCACTTGACTGTCTGATGTTCCACTCTGAAGCATTCTCTTTTAAAGTGTCTGCTTTTATAAGAGCTTTCATTTGTCTAGTCCACAACATAACTTTTTAGTTACTCTGGTATATGAAAGCCTGTTTTATAATGCCTCGCCTGTACGTATAACAACTCAATCTCTTGACTGTAACCCCGTTAGACCACTACCGAGGTGAGGGTCCTGTCTCAGTCACCATCCCCTATAACCAGGCCCAGGACGCCCTCACTGGAGGAACCTACAGCAGCTCGGACAGGGGGAGCAGCACCTCTGGTAAGACATCCATCTATTGTTCCATCCATCCTAAAACCTGCAGACATAACCAACTAAACAGTTGCAAGTTATCCATTATATTTCATTTTCATTATTTCTGGGCCTTTCATCACTTTAAGAGGCAGTAAATCATATGCAAAACAGGACATTTTCAAATCGCTCACTCATTGTTGAGAAACTCCGGGGAACAAAGAGAAAAATTTATGTCAGAACAAAAGGGGGTGATTCTTCCTTACGATTTCTGAGGTGCATGGCCGCATATCTTAAACACGGCAGCAACAATCACTCCCTCCTTCCTAATTCCTTTAGTTTAAACCATGTTCCCCGCAGATTTCTAAGGCCTGCCGCATTTTCCCGGGATGTTTCTGATTGGGAGGATATTCCCCCTCCCTTTTTGCATTTCGCCACACCGTCATTAATTACTCCGGCTTTCATCCATACGACTCAAAGAAAGGGGGGATAATGTTGTCAGAAAGCCAGTGTTTGTTGCGGGACAAAGATAAATGAGCCCCATTCTGCGGCGTATGCAAGGCTGCTGGCGTAATGCATCGTATCTATTTTTATATTGTATTTGAAGTTCAGGTAATTAAAGAGAGGGTCTGAGTGCGTGGAGGTCCTCACAGCTCATTGGCTCTGAATTTTAATTCCTTTCTGTTAATTGGCCTCCGATGTTTCTCTTTTTAATGTTCTCTCACTCTACCTCTCCTCTGGGCAATGGAGAGTGTTAGTTTTGAAAAATGACTCATTTTTGATGGAGAGTGCAGTGTTAATTACAAATAGAGAGATAATGCACATAAGCGTTTTACACCGCATAAATTATGGTGTGGGTGTCATTAATGTTGCTTCTCCTGAGTGTAAAAGTGCCATTTGTTTCACACATGCATCAAGCTCAGCAAACAAACTAACAAAAAAGAAATGAACCAAAGCTTATAAACACATTTTAGTTTGCCATCAAATTAATTTATGAGTTCAGATGGCATTGTGGGCTGAGAACTACTATAGCTGTGTTTGTGCCACTATTTATTTTTTGGTTGCTTGTTTAACAGGAAGTCAAGGGCAGAAAAAAGGTGGGCGAACTACCAAACAGGCCAAACAGAACACAATGAATTGGACCGAATTGTTGCCACCTCCTCCGGTTAATCCACCACCATGTCAGGAATACACCCTCTCAATGGACGATAGGTGAGGTCAACGCTCAGACAGGTTTTCACTTATGGTGTGTATGCTTACTATGCAAATTCACGGGTTATGTATTTCCTATTTCTCCCAGCCTTTTAACCATTATAATGTTATAATTACTATTTATATATAGAATTTTATTATGCATTTTTTATTTTAAAAGTAATTAATTTAAATAATATTCAAAATAAATATAAAATATTTAAAGGAATTAAACAAAATGCTAATATAATACAAATAAAAATATCTAATAACTTAAATGAATAAAGGGATAGTTCACCCAAATATGAAAATTCTGGCATCATTTACTCACCCTCAAGTTGTTCCAAACCTGTATGATTCAAAGATATCTTTGAAGAATGTTGGTAATCAAATATTTGATAGACCCCATTGACTTTCATAGCAATTCTTCTTCTACTGTGGAAGTCAATGGGGTCCATCAGCTGTCTAGTTACCCACATAACTTCTTTTGTGACCAACAAAAGAAAGAAAACCATACAGGTTTGGAGCAACTTGAGGGTGAGGGTAAATGATGACAATTTACATTTTTGGGTGAACTATCCCTTTAATATATAATATATATATATATATAATTACTATTATGAAAGTGTTTAGTAAATATTAAAATCTTTTAAACAATATACACACAATATACAGTCAAACCAAAAATTATTCAGACATTTTTATATTTTTGATATATTTTTTACTAATGGGTGCAGGACACTATAGTTCATTTATTTACATAAGGATAGCAAAATAATGTAAACTGTGGCATATTATACCCAAAAATTATTCAGACACTTCTACCTGACCATGTTTTGATTAAGTGTTATCTGACATAATTAAGATTATTTTTTTCCTGACAGTTTAACTCTAAAATCTTGTCTTTTTTTTTACCCTTTTTTTTTTACCTATAGTGAATAAACTGTAGTAATAATGAAATGTTCAAGGTGTCTGAATACAAAGTGATCATATGTTCTTTTGTTTTTTCTTCAGTTATGACACAGACATGCAGTGCCCTTTACCACCATCGCGGATGTATCTGCAACCTGATGAGCTAGAAGAGGAGGAGGAAGAGGTGGAGCTGGAGCGCGGACCTACGCCTCCTGTACGGGGAGCGGCTTCCTCACCTGCCGCTGTGTCCTACAGTCACCAGTCCACTGCGACCCTCACCCCGTCTCCTCAGGAGGAGATGCATCCCATGCTGCAGGATAACTCTGACCTACATGAGCGCAGGTACGCCATAAGCAACAGCTTGATGCTGTTTTTCTTTTCAAACCATTTATGCACAGTTTACAATTCCAATATATTTGACGTCTGTTAGGCGACTCTTGGTGAGCCCACCCCCTCCACCACGCCCCCTCTCCCCGCCGCACACGTATGGCTACATCTCCAGCCCCCTGGGTCTGGACACGGATGGCCTGGAGGAAGAAGAGGATGAGGAAGAGGGTGACGAGACAGATGCAGAGGTGGCTCGAGTCCACCAGCACCACACCCACCCTCACCAGCAGCACTTGCCCCAGCAGAGGGCTCTCCTGCGGGGCCTGGAACAGACCCCGGCCTCCAGCACCTGTGACCTGGAGAGCTCTGTCACCGGATCTATGATCAACGGCTGGGGCTCGGCTTCAGAGGAGGACAACGCCTCATCGGGTCGTTCCAGCGCAGTCAGCTCATCAGACGGATCTTTCTTTACCGATGCTGATTTCGCTCAGGCCGTGGCAGCTGCGGCCGAATATGCTGGTCTACGAGTGGCAAAGCATCCTGGGAAAGGCCACCATCAGCTTCCAGTGTCTGGAGGTACTGGAATGTGTATACAATTTATTAATAAACATTCCTGATGTTATTGTGCACAATTAAAACTACTTTCTTTTCTGCTAACCAAGGCCTAACATTTTAAACCTACTCCTGAATCAATTCTTTATGGAGAAAATTAAGTCCCAGCCTGCATTATTTTCACAGAATATTGCTTCACTTAGAGATATGCCACATTACGGAAGATATGGAAGTGTTCCACCAAAAGTTGTTAATGTTTGCTCATGAATTTTAATGCTAATGATTTTAAATAGAGACACTAACTGTAATACTATATGTTCTACACCTTGTGAATTCATTTGTATTCAAATCTACAGCCTTTAATAGAGCTGAACTAAGCAAACTCTGTCCTCTAATTTGCCAGCAGCACGGAAATACCAAAACCTCCCTGCGGGCCATCGTCCAGGCAGCCCAGTGTCCACAGACAGTAACGTTAGTGCAGCCCCGGGTCAGAGGAGGCCCCTAAAGAGGCAAAAACAACATCCAGCTGCTCAGACAGGCTACCAGCGGCGAGAGGCCTATACAGAGGGTACGTCCGCATTCATGCACACAATTCTGCTTTCTGTATTCCATCATTACAGATGGGATTCATAAATACTGAATTCTTGTTTACTATTTTTTGGAAAACATTTAATGATTTTTTTTTTTTTTTATCATTAAGAAATAAAAATGAAACCAAAATATTATAGTATAAAATTAATAAAAACTGAACATTAAAATGTATACATATGATTATATTCTTTAAAAAAAATGATCAAAATGTCGTCAGACATTTACAATATTTTTAAGAAGTAAAAAACAGCTTTAAAGATTACATTTTTGGTAACATTATAGTTTTCAGCATTCCTTAAAAAAAAAACATTAAAATGTTATCAAAATATTTAATTTACTTAAATATAATGTAAGAAATTATAATATTAAATGATCAAAACATCTCATGAGCCCGAAATACAAAAAGATTATTTGGAGGTGAACAGTAAATTTGAATCTAAAATCTCACTTAAAAAGTCAATGGGTATATTATGAAGAGCAAGAAGGGATGGAGAGGTTGGTGGAACAGTGACGTCCAGCTACAGTTTGTCATAAGCAAGGACTCCTATTGAGTCTCTAATGAAATTGCAGCAGGTTCCAAAGCTTGAAGAGCTCTCTGAAGCCTTCAGAAAGGTCATGTTATGTGTGGAACTGAAAAAGGAAGTGCTTACAAATGCATCCGAAATTTCTGCTCACATTTGTGCAAGTGTGTATTTGTGCACACGTTCTCATCTGCTGCGTCTCGTCATTGAGTCAGTTGTCCTTGTGTGTTGACACTAAGATTTAATATCAGACACACACAGGCCTTGGTCGGCTCTATCAGATCAACTAGCCCCTCTCATCTGTCCTTCGCTCCCTCCCTTCACTGTAATCTCTTCCTCCCCCTCTTCTAATCTTCTCCCTTCCCTCTCTCTCTCGTCTTTGTTCGCTGTTGGCCGCTGAAGAGACCCAGATTGATCAGTCTGTGTCAGCTCAAGTTTCTGTTGAATGTGTGATTTGATAGGCCTTCGTCAAGCTACGCTGTGTGGGAGGGTTAAATACAGTGTTTCACACAGAGGAGGAGGTTGTCGTTTGAATGCGTTTCACACAAACACACTCACAACTAAATGATCTGAAACACAGATTGCCTACCAACCCCCCAAATACCACGCGTCAAACACGCAATCCCTCCCGCCTCTGTTAATTTTGCTCTTGTTTGCTCAGTGCTTTGGGTGACACCAGGCTTATTATCTCGTCGTCCTCCAACTCCTCTCCAGAAGGCCCTGTTAACCTTTCATCTGCCTCCACTTCTGTCTGGAGAGAAAAGAGCCAGTCTTTTCCAGACGTTCTTCTCTCTCTTTGTCTTATTTTCCTTCTTTTGCATGTTTCTATTAAAAGTTTTTATTCAGGTTTCAAGAAAAAAAGTTTTCTACAGGAATATCAGCCGTTTTTGGTAGTGAGCATAGCTAGAAATTCTATAAATTCATGATGCAAATATTGTAATGACAATTGTCTGTTAGATTTTGAACGATGAATAATCTTAAGCCCTATGAGGACAGGACTAGTTTTCCAAACGATGGTAGTTTTTTTTAATCAATTAACGTCTGATTTCATGTACTGATTCGGACAGGACTCTGTGTTTATTACAGAGAGTCATGTGCTATTGAAATTAAATTAAAGTATGCTGAAGATTGGTCACAAAACACATGAGAAGCGTTAGGATAATACAGTATCAGCAATCACAGATATTCACATTCGGACGGGATTAGTATTACCTGAGGTAATTTTTCCGGACCTTTTTACAGAAGGTAAAAGTTACCGTAATCTTTACTGACATTGTTTGTAATGATTACTGAGAAGCTCTGGTAATAATTACTTTACCCCACCTCTCAGAAACTAATCCTGTCCAGTCGACAGTTATTTTCTAACTTTACAAAGAGCTGTAGGAAAGATTTCAGTTTGGCTTTTCATGAGCCAAGCTGACGACATTTCTAGAGGTTTCAGTTGGTTGGTTAACAATTGATTTCTTTGCACTGCAGCCAAGTAAAAATAAAATACAGGAAGACATTAGAAATAATCTGTAGAAACAGGTTTCATGTCCCTGCTCGAATGGAGTGTGTGTGTTAAGCAGCTCAGATTGATTTAGAACTACCATCTGATCTCAAGCAACAGGCAATTTTATAAATTGCTAATGCACTTGCAAAGACATACATTACCTTTTCCAGTTTGGGGATGGTTAGATTTTTTTTTTTGTTTTTGAAAGAAGTGTCTTCTGCTCACTAAGGCAACATTTGATCTTAAAAACTGCAATTCTGTGAAATATTACAACTTAAAAATTAATTTATTTCTGTGATGACAAAGTTAAATTTTCAGCAGCACTAAACACTGTCATTCAAACCTCACCCAAGCAAGAAGCACATGTTTTACACTACTAGTCATTTCACTGAGACGCAGAAACCGTAAAAAAAGTAAATAAGGACAGTAGCGTTAGCTGTTGAATAAAGCATAAAGCCCTCCCTCGCTCATTCATCCCCCTCGTAAATCTAACAGAGCTCTTCTGCTCTTGTGAAATGTGCCCTATCTCTCTCACCCTGGCATCGATCCGCTGCCTAACTTACTGCAAGACACCACAGGACTAAAAAAAAAAAAAAAACCCATCCATGTATTTTGCTGAGTGTCAGAGCAGTGATGAAGGCGGGCTAAGCTCTCCCCAACAAAACGAGACACGCGCTCAGTGTGCTTTGACCTTGAATGTGTAAAAGTGTTGACGCAGCACCCAAGCACAATTTTAGCACTTTTTAAGCTAGTCAACAAGCATCTTAGTGATGCAGTGTTTACGTAACAGTATATTTGTGTCTCTGGTCATTCATGTGCATGTTGATTTTTTAAAATCAGATTTCATTGTCCCTGGCACAAGTTTACAGGATCCGTGAAGCTCGGAAGACTTTTTTTAGGCGATGCTATTTAACAAGAACAGCAATTGTAAACAACCCTGAATAACTGGCATGGGAAGCGTTGAGACATCCAGTGACAGTGATGAACCGTCATTCACAGTTTTTCGACTGACTAGCAGCACCTCGGTGGGAAAACGCTCCAGCGTGCAGCTGTTTGGAGGGTTGCAACGCAACGGCACAGCTGTGTTTCCATGGCACCTTCCGGGTGCCAGACAAATGAGTTCTGGTGTCAATTAGCTGAACGTCTGGTTCTGAAGGACACTAGCATGTGCGAATATAGCGTGTCTTTAGTGAGCTGAAACGTAATCTTGCATGGCAAATGCTAGCATTGGTATACTGACACAAGATATCAAACATTCACAAAACTAATGCTTTTTAATTTGTTTCCTCACAGATCTTCCACCTCCTCCAATTCCTCCCCCAGCCATGCTGAAGTCTCCAACACACCCAGCCAAAACTATCCCGGAGGGCCCACGGGGGCCTATGTCGCCTAGATCCAGTTCTGCTGATGGCAAGGACAGGCGAACGGGTTCAGGCGGACCCAGGCCCCGGGATGGCTCGGACACCCGGACCAGCTCTTCAGAACGGCGGGAGGGCCAAGATATACAGAGGGGTCAAAGAACCGGGAAAAGCGGCAAACAAGATGCCAGTGCAGCCCCGAAGAGCCGCCAGCACCCAGGTACTGCACCACATTCTTGTCGTCGCACATTAAATACTATGATTATGGCTGTCAAAATAAATGCAGCATCCGTTTTTGCCATCATCCTTTAGCTAGTTACATTATATGATCATGTTCTTATTCATGCAAATGCTTTTTTATAGCACACGACACAAGAACTTTTGCCCTTGAACAGACAAAAAACAAAATTATGCCAAAATGCCTGTTAAGTATCCTCATAAGCATAGTCTTAAATGAACTTAAATGAACTGAGGAAATGGAATGCATGACAGCAACCTAATACACCTGCTGCTGTGATGTCAATCATTAATGTTAATCAAACAACAACAGAAAGAGAATATCACTTACTGCTCTTGACTGAATAATTTTTATATTAAATATTATTAAATTATCTATCTAGATCTAAAATATCTATTTAATTTATACTGTGAAGTGTTTGATAACTATTCAATTTCTGTATATTTCCTACCTGTTGGATCAAGTATTGATATTGGTTCAATATACTGCTTATGTTGTTTCTACATTAAAAACTTTAATGTTAGGTGCGAATAATTGTGATTAGTTACATTTTTTTTTTATTGATTGACAGTCAAGTTACCTACCTTTATCATCATTTTGTTGTCCGTTTCAGGCTCAGAGGATATCCTACCTTATAGTCGCCCATCTTTCCCAGCAGTCCACAGTCCTCGTGGAGAGCGGGACCCCAGCTCCTCCAGTTCACTGTCCTCTCGGGGGTCTGGTGGACGGCGGAGAGGCGAGGGGGCTCCAGGGGCCCGCAGAAACCATGCAGATGTTGGGCTAAACACCACAGGAGCCTTCCAGACAGGAGGGGAGGAGCTTGAGGTATGTCCTCACTTCCTGGAAATAAAAGGAATACTTAATTCTGATTGGTCAATTATATATATATATATATATAGGGTGTACAGTCCTGTTCCTGGAAGGCCACTATCCTGCAGAGTTAAGCTCCAACCCTAATCTGAAACACCTGAACCAATTAATCAAGGTGTTCAGGATTAAAAGAAACTTAAGTGTTAGGGTAGGTTAGAGCTAAAAACCTGCAGTGCATTGGCCTTCCAGGAACAGAATTTGACATCCCCAATAGAAATAGAAATATAAAAATTAAAAAACAAAAAAAGTTCATTACTGTTACTGTGCCTGATCCCTCTTTGGATGGTACTTTTCTTCCAGATGATGGAGAGCTGAAGATAAAAAATATGGCTGTCTAAATGTCCTCAGCCACCATCTTCAGTGCAGTTTGACCATCTCGGCGGTGTTTTACTGGAAACTACCGACCCAGAGTCACGTTTGGAAAACTGACCAACCATTCTTCATTTATTTACCTTAATTTCAATGTGCATTTAAAGAAGAAAAAAAAATACAGAAGGAAAAAAAAAAAAAAAGAAAAAAAAAAAAAAAAAAAAAAAAAAAAAAACGAAGGGTGCATTTGAGAGGGGCTTATGCAGTTTTGATTCCAATGCAATATGATGCGTCCGTTAGCTCCTGAAACTGATTATGGCTTTGTTCACCTTGGCGAGAAGGTTGTCAGTCAGCTGTTACTGTAATGAAACTCCAGGCACAAAGGGACTGACTGACATGTACATACACGTGTATACATATCTAACTGTCTTTTATAATCCATTGTGGTACATTAAATTTGTCTTCCTTGACTTATTTGAATAATTTTAAATTACGCCAGTTAATATAATTTCTTTTATAGCCACCATCCTGGTTGTAAATTGTCATAGTGTTTAAACTGCCCCAGGAAAAGTGCCACATTTTGAGGGTTATTGTTTGTTTTTTGTAATGCACTGTTATTCTTTTGTCATTGTCGATGTTTGTTGTTTTATGTTTGACTTTGGTTTTAAAAGCACAATCACTAAACTTTATTTTAAACCATGTTATTGATAAACCTGTCGATGTAGGGTTATGAGAAAAGAAAAAAAAAACGGATAAGCTGTTTACAAACGAGTGAATGAATGGAAACGAATCCCTGCATCCTTACCTTCGGTGTCTTTTCCAGATTCTCATTCCAGCTCAAGACATCCTGCAAAAATGAAAAAGATACAGGAATAATGCAGGGATGTTGTGTTTACGAAAGTATTGCTCCACCTGTGCACTTTCGTTACTAAAAAGAAAAATCATTTTTTTGATTTACATATGCACTTAACAGGAAGTGGGTGTCGGTTTGAGAATCTGGGGTGGTCGTGATTGGCTGGCCAAGGGCCCGGCTCTCATGGGTTGGTTGTGTCAGTCATGCTCTCAAAGGGGTGAGGATGTGAGTGTTAATTCATTTGACATCTGCAAGCATTTGTTTCTTAAAACAAAAAAGCATATAAAAAAAAAAAAAATAAAATACTGAAACTGACCTGCTTGTTCTTTGGTTTATTCATGCATTACTACAACCACCACCAAACCTCTATACACCTACAGGCCAGTTTGCACGTGTTTACATACCTTCTTCAAAACCATTAAACTTCAGTTCAAAATAAATTACAAAATTGAATAAAGCAGTATTACCATATTGAAATACTATCAAAACAATTAGATTAAATTCCCACATGGGTATTCGCCTTTCAATTTACAATCACTAGGGCACATTTCTCAATACTTAGATCACTTTTTCAAAACTCTTCACAGTTTATTGAGATAAACTGTGGATCATTTATCATTGCTTTGGCACAAAATTAAATGCATTCAATAACTACATCAATCAAATGACATGAATACATTTAGAAACAAACACCTTCAAAACTCTATGAACCTACAGGCCAATCTGAACATGTTTACACACTCTTTTCAAAACCGTTCAGCTCAAGACCTAACAAATGAATAAGATCACAATTTGCTACATTTCTACAGTAATATTTAAACACCAAAGTAATTAGATGTATCTGTACACAAACACAGTTAAATTTCATTACCATCTATACAAAAGGGGAAACAGAAATTTTGTAAAGTAATGTAAACACAGACCATGTACCATAAACTAAAGTGAATTATAAACAGTAGATTGTCAATCTTGTTTTGTAAAGAAACTTTACAACAGAAAACACTGTATAATGCTACCTGTTGTTTTATGAGTGATAAAGCATGTTTGTTGGTTGAAAACTTTTGCTAGTGTCACATAAGAACGACCTGACTTGAGACATGTATGAAGTTTTTTTGGTAGTTTTAGTGCATTTTGTATGTGAAATTAACTGCTGTGTCAATTTGAAAGTTGAATTGGAGAACAGTGTGAAAAAGTGACCCAAGTACTGGTACTATCAAAGGTGTAAATGCCCTCCAAAACGCATTTGAGACAGATTTAAATCCGATCGCTCAAACCACTTCAGGGGGTGATCTGGAACCAGTCAAAACTGAACAACATATGTGGTAACTCCTCCCAAAAATGCTAAAAAATAAACGTGTGAGCGTGTTATAGTAATAACATGCTATAGCCAGATATGACAGCGCTATACACATTGCCTCGGATGAGCAGCTGAGTATCTCTTCAGCAAGCCAACGTGCGCAAACTGCTGAAAATTAAACAAAGTTAAGTCACAGACGCACAACACACAATCATCTTCATTAAAAGTAATGAGACTTAATGATCTTACCAGTGCTGTTGCTGCGCTATTGCGGTCTTTGATTTTAAAATTAGCTGATGATCAATAAAATGCAGCTCATATTTGTTGCTTTCGGTGACTTAATCTGCATCAGCGCAGGAATTGAAGATTGAATTTATATCGGTTTTGCGGAGACACGTTTATAAATAGCATTATTGTAAATGGATATAAAGGCCCATAATGAATGTGTCTGATTAGAACCCAACAGCAGCCTCATTATATCTGGATTCTTTAAGGCCTATTCGTCATTTAGGCAACCCACTGACAAGTTGATTTTGAAAACGTATAGTGTTCAGAACATCCCTATTGAGAGCCACTGCACTATGACAATTATATGGAGATATAGAAGCACGCTTCATTTCAAAATCCACAGACAAATATTGGGACATACAGAAACTAAAATGTCAAACGCATGCCTTCTCCTGTGCATCTGCCACCAGTCTTTGTTGCTGTCAGAAAACGAGAGCAGTTCCCCACAGGTGTTCCCCCATTAAACACCTTTTAAACGAGAACAAATCTGGAGCAACCGAGAGCTTCCCCTCTGGCTCGATCCATCATTTTAATGAGCTAAGGTGTGTATGCTGCGCACAATGAGGCACAGGTGATTAAAGGTAGTACACACGCAGACACTGACTCTGCTGCAAATATTATGAATATATGTAGCCTAGAGATGAGTACATCTTGGTCATTATTATAAGACAACATACGGTATCTGGCGACTCTGGGTCAATTCTGAGTCCCTCATTGCTATCAAACACACAGCCGTTAGCTTCACAGAACTCTAGAAGAAACTAGCTAATTTGTTTGAAAACAGCATGTGCTTGACTAGAAAATGCAAGCTTTTTATTTTTACAACATAAATGGATGCAAGGAAAAAGGAAATGAACCAAACATCCAATCTGCTTCCTGCTAGCGTTGTTGTGGCGCTAATGAGCGCTTGCTAGCTAAATTCTGAGCTAACACAGCCAAACATTCAGTGTTTTTCTGTTGGATGTGTAGGGTTTAACCTCATATCCTTTGTTAGGAAATTCATGTCTTATTTTTCACCTAAACTGGTTTAATTAACCCCACACGCATAACAGGAGGTAACAGCTGTATGCTGTCAGAAAAGCCATCCTCCTGTCTGCCGCTGCCCACAGAGACCAGTGTCGACTAAATCCCACCTGCTCACCCACCACCCTCATTCACCCAGATCACCGCGATGGGAGAAGCCGCATCTCTCCGTTTCATTTACAATGTCTTCTCTGTGGAGACTAGATGACAGGATTTTGATTGGAATCATTTCATTTTCTTTCTTTCTTTTCCCTTTCATCTTTAATTCATCCCACTCTTTTTATACACTTCCTTCATTTCATTTTCTTTCTTTCTTTTCCCTTTCATCTTTAATTCATCCCACTCTTTTTATACACTTCCTTCATTTCATTTTCTTCCTTTCTTTTCAATCCCTTCCTCAATTACTTCACCTCTTTTTCTTTCTAAATAAAGTATGTCTTCTCATAAGATGAGGACTTAAAATAACAACAGATCATCACCCTGGAAATTTTCTCTGAACTTGTGAACAAATTGGTCGAATTCAATTAAATCGATGCCCGACTTTTCTCCAATCATCTTCCTCTCAGCTGTGGAGTTGGTCTTCCCCTGAGTGTCTCGGCTACCAAACCACAGGTTTTTTTTTTAATAACACCATTTTAATAAGTCCTTCCAGAAGAACTCACTCCATCCGTGTTCAGACCTCACAATTAACCTGGAAGAACTTCACCTCTCCTCCCCGCAGTCGGTCCCGCACATCTCGCAGGCTGACGTAACCTCATGCGTCCCATCAGCCAAGGAGTCACGGCCAGTTTTTCCATCAACTTTATTATTAGTTTTCATCAATTACATTATAAGGCTCACATAGTCAGGAAGAAGCTCAGTCAAATTTATGCAACCATCTCCCTGCCAAAAGCAGAACGCTGGAACGAGCCAAATCGACAGTGGATGACAGGAAGAACGTAAATGTGTGAAGCAATCAACAGATGCTGACAAAGACATTCCGTCTTAAAGGAAAATGAATGGATGAATTATGCACCAAGATGTCTCTATAAACCAATGATTAAAAGAAATGACATGCCAAGCTGATAAATGGCACAATTCCTTACAGACCTGTGCAATGCCACATGGTAAATGTTAGAACCTGTTAAAGCCAAAAGACTTTCAGTGAACCGTACATTGATCTGCACAAACAGGTAAATATATCACAAAAAGCAATTCATATTTCATATGTAAAAAAGGAGTTGCACAGGTAAAATCATTTGTTCATTCTTGGATCTCTCTCTCCATCTCTCTCTCTCCCTCCATCTCTCACTCTCCCTCCATCTCTCTCTCTCTCTCCATCTCTCTCTCTCCATCTCTCTCTCTCTCTCTCTCTCTCTCTCTCTCTCTCTCTCCCCATCTCTCTCTCTCTCTCTCTCTCTCTCCATCTCTCTCTCTCTCCATCTCTCTCTCTCTCTCTCTCTCTCTCTCCATCTCTCTCTCTCTCTCTCTCTCTCTCTCTCTCCATCTCTCTCTCTCTCTCCATCTCTCTCTCTCTCTCTCTCTCTCCATCTCTCTCCCTCTCTCTCTCCATCTCTCTCCATCTCTCTCCCTCTCTCTCCCTCTCTCTCTCCATCTCTCTCCATCTCTCTCCCTCTCTCTCTCCATCTCTCTCCATCTCTCTCTCTCTCCATCTCTCTCTCTCTCCATCTCTCTCTCTCTCCATCTCTCTCTCTCCATCTCTCTCTCCCCATCTCTCTCTCTCTCTCTCTCTCCATCTCTCTCTCTCTCTCTCTCTCTCCATCTCTCTCTCTCTCTCTCTCTCTCCATCTCTCTCTCTCTCTCTCTCTCTCCATCTCTCTCTCTCTCTCTCTCTCTCCATCTCTCTCTCTCTCTCTCTCTCTCTCCATCTCTCTCTCTCTCTCCATCTCTCTCTCTCTCTCCATCTCTCTCTATCTCTCTCTCTCCATCTCTCTCTCTCTCTCCATCTCTCTCTCTCTCTCTCCATCTCTCTCTCTCTCTCTCCATCTCTCTCTCTCTCTCTCCATCTCTCTCTCTCTCCATCTCTCTCTCTCTCTCTCCATCTCTCTCTCTCTCTCTCTCCCCATCTCTCTCTCTCTCTCTCTCCCCATCTCTCTCTCTCTCTCTCTCCCCATCTCTCTCTCTCTCTCTCTCCCCATCTCTCTCTCTCTCTCTCTCCCCATCTCTCTCTCTCTCTCCCCATCTCTCTCTCTCTCTCTCCCCCATCTCTCTCTCTCTCTCTCCCCATCTCTCTCTCTCTCTCCCCATCTCTCTCTCTCTCTCCCCATCTCTCTCTCTCTCTCCCCATCTCTCTCTCTCTCTCCCCATCTCTCTCTCTCTCTCCCCATCTCTCTCTCTCTCTCCCCATCTCTCTCTCTCTCTCCCCCCCCCCATCTCTCTCTCTCTCTCTCCCCCCCCATCTCTCTCTCTCTCCCCCTCTCCATCTCTCTCTCTCTCTCCATCTCTCTCTCCACAGAAATGCAAAAACAGGTTCAAACAAACAGAGGGCCAAAGTGTTGGTGCTTTTCATGGAAAGTCAACCAACAAAATACTTTTGTGATCAAATGTTACCAACGAATGCCTCTTTGCATATTAAGGGGAAATATTTTAACAAAAAAAAAAAAAAAAAAATCAGTCTTTGAAGGCACAATATGTAATTTTATGCCACTAGAGGTCACTTATTCAAAACAAAGGTGTAGCTTGATGACGCCTTGATTTCGCAGAATCATGGGAGGTGTTGTCTTTACGTCTACAGCCGATGGAAAGAACCAGACAGGACTCGGGCAGAAATAATATTCATTGATGAGCTAATGTATTAAAGATTTATTAACATTACTGTGAAGCATGAAGCAGGGTGTGGCTGAAAGCCGTTGGAGTGGAACGAGGCCGCTGGAGTTATGCTAATGAGAGACAAGCGCGACACACGGCTCGAGCGCAGTGGAGCTTTTAATATGCTGCAAACAACCGCGTCCGCTTCTTCATGTGTATGTGGGGTAAAGCAGCGCTGTTTTATCATATTAGATACATTTGTGTGCTAAAAGTTGTTATAATGCTACTCTGCGCATTCGCTTGGTGGCTACGAGACACTTGTTGCACACTGCAGTAAGCTAGATCAATATCAGTCATGGTAAAACATGGTACTCGCGATATATAAAGAAAACAAGATTTAAACAATAAAGACTTACTGTGTTGAGCTATATAACAATGATTTGTTTTCTCTCAATGAATGTGTCCAAACAATTGCTCACCTGTCTAATAAAACAAAGCGTCTTTGGAGTTTCCATGGTTTCTACAAAATAAAACCGGAAATCGAGGGTAACGCAGGTATGATGTCATTGAAAAACGACGCAAGGACACAATCCGTGTCCTAGTTAAAATTGCTTATTTCTCTGGATTTAAACATTCTTGGAAACATTTGGGATAATGCAAGTACACAAGTCAACAAAATATATAATATTGTTCTAATCCAAAAATCTTACATATTGTGCCTTTAATCACTGTTTTGTTAAGAGCTCCACAGTCACAAACCTGAACTCTGACCAAGCTAAAACATTGTGATTGACCACATCCAAACAGCGTTTGAAAAGGACCGTGGACACACAAACAGCTAAATTGGCATGTTTTTGTAGTTAAACGACCTGCTGAACAAACACACTATGATGAATGATGATAGGTGAAGACACAGGTGAACGGCCAGGAAAGACTTGTGAAAGCGAAGAGAAATGACTTAGTCGTTTAATTCATCCTTGAAGAAAAACTTTCTCTCTACCCTAAAACAGAACAAAAACATTTTGAGGGCACAAACCCATCAAATTTTACATTCTCAAACTCTACCCTTGTCAAAATAACTTCTGTGATGAAATTTAAAACTCAACATTCACAATTCCCCAATGTATACTTTTTTTACTGCTTTACAGAGACAAAACCTCACACTACCAGTGATCCTCATTACGAACGCCACCACAAACAAGGAGCTCCCCTCTGGTGGTCTCTGCCTGTTTATATTCATTGCCTGCTGATTAAGTGTTCTCTTCACTGCCGCCATCAATGCATTGAACGCCACTTCATGCCCTTCACGTAGAGGCAATTAGTTAAGGCCGTCTCCTATCATACCTACTGACAGCAGCTGTGAATCTGCAGACGGCAGTAAAGCTCAAGGTTCTGTTCGAGGCTTGTTCTATTGATCAGCACCCCAGTCTCCTTTTACCAATTTAACGACCCCCTTGATTTTCACCAGAAAGGGTAATACAATATTGAAATGTCAGAGGATTAATGCCATTGTTCTTTTGTCTGGTGAGGGTCTTGTTGGGGAAGATGACAAATTTCTTGCCCTTTTCGCTTTTTGGTCTGGTGGCGCACCGGGGCGGCCTGCCCCGCCATTGTAGAGAGCGAAACGCACGGTGGAGGAACGGAAGAGCAAAAGATGAGAAGAAGGAGAATGACACCACACAGGGGACGGGTTGGCTTGTTCTGGTTCTGGTGTCAAGGAATAGATTGGATAAATCCATCTTCATTAGGCCGATGGGAAGAAGTAGAGGGATGCTACCTGGTGTGTGCATTCATGCATTTGTGCAACAAGCTCTTATAAATGTGCTGCATAACTAATCCTTTAAAATAGAAATCCAATAGATGGTTTCAAACTATGCATAATAGAAAAACACACAAATTCTACACTGGGAAATTACACATTCAGTGCTGAGAAAAACTTAGAAATAAGGCCAGATGGGTAGAGTATGTATTTCTAAAGCATTTCACAGATGTATGGATCTTAGTTTGTATTTGCAGTAGGGATGCTAATCCAAGATCAAGATCTTGCATCAGTAGCCCCGTTGCAACAATTACTTACAGTCTTGCTCTCTCTCTCTCTCAAAAAAAAAAAAAAAAAAAAAAAAAAAGAAGCCATATATTTTTCTTACCAGCCATGAAACTATTAAAATTTACCTAAAATACTTTTGGAAAAAAAGTATATTTAAGACTTTTTTTTTTTTTTTAAATAATGTTAAATGTTAAATTAAAAATGTTTTTGTTAGGGTTAGAGTGTAGGTTACTGTTAGCATTGATTTAGCATTGGATAGGCATTCAGCACTGTGATTAACATGACCAATGAAAGCTTTGGCTGTGGGGTGGAGTTTGCGCCTGCGAACTGATATAGGGAAAAAATGTGCGAAAACAGCATCCAAACAAACTGTGCATGCAAAACCTATAAATTAATTTATAAATCCATCAGAGATGGAAAAAGTACACACATCCTTCACTCAAGTAGAAGTACAGATACTCAAGTTTAAAAATTACAGACTACACTTTTTTAAATCAAGTTGAAGTAAAGAAGTATGGGCTCTGACATGTACTTAAGTAAAAAGTAGCTATTACCTGTTTTAGTGTAATGCTGGTAACTGGACCTCACATCATATTATTTAAAAATAAATAAATAAACGTATATTTCAAATTTTGTTAGCTAATGAATGCATCAAGGCTGAACAACCACCATGTAGAACAGGGCCGGCCTGGGACAAAATTTCAGGTGGGGAAATCAAACCGTGCGCAAGCTGAATCAAGACTAACAGAGTCATGATTTATTAGGCATTTGTTATCGAATGGCAAACCACCAAATACAAATCAAAACGAAAGTAACAAGCCTGTTTTGAAAATTTAAAGAGTAGAAAGTACAGATATCTGTTTAAAAATTTAAGGAGTGAAAGTAAAAAAAGTTGTCAGACAAATAAATAGTTAAGTAAAGTACTGATACCAGAAAAATCAACTTAAGTACAGTAACAAAGTATTTGTATTCTGTTACTTCCCATTTTTGGCATTCAGCGCTGTGATTAACATGACCAATGAAAGCTTTAGAAATGGCTGCAGAGTGGAGTTTGCACTTAACTGGTTTAGGGGAAAAATAATATAAATGAATTCATAAATCCATAGACTGGCTGCATACCTTACTCCTTAGACAATTCCTCTGGCCTCCATCCTCCAACTCCACCCTTACTTCTTTATTTAATTAGGTCTGGGTACTGTAGACTCAAGTCCTGCATTGAGGAAAAACAGACAAAACAGTTTAAACTTTATCAACATAAAAGTTTATATGGCCATTTTCGAATTATAAAATTGTATACAGCGTCCCTAAAACGTGTATGGACACTTTTGGAAACTTACGTCACACTGAAATTAGTCATTCTACTGGTCTTTAGGTAAAATCTGTGATAACGCAAAAACAAAAATTCACCAGTAAGCAAATGCTACAATGCTAACAGCAGCTAAAAACTATCTAAACATAGGTTTTAACAATGACACCTTCCTTCAATCTTCACTAGCATAAATTGAATATTTATGAATATAAATTGAATACATTTTTACATACTATAAACATCAACCAATTTTGAGTCATATTTCATGTTACATTCTGGACCTAGCAAAACAAAACAGTTGATAGAAAACGCTAATACTGATGCATCACACCGTTAAGATTTTAGCATTATCAGCAAACATCATAACCACAGAGGGTCACATTTATACATATATAAAAAAAAAATGCATAACGTGTAAATATTGTCATATGGACCTATACGTTCACCATAGTTGTGTTATCAGCACAGATGCCTCTCGTTTGTGTTTTTTTAATTAGGAACCGCAGCGTTCAGACGCAATACAGATAATCTCTTTTCGGTCTAAGATGGGGGGGAAGCCGAGCATGAAAGTAATTGGTGAGTGGAACACAAATTGGATGGTAACGTGATGTGGTTTCTATCCCTCTGAGGCAGAATTTGCACATCCATTAGAACAATGCTGTTCTCTGCACATTTCCAAACGTTTTATTACTCACACACGTACACATTTATGATCAAATGCTTAGCAGGCTTAGTGATAAAATCCCACATGAAGGGGTTATAAACCCACGATAATATTAAACACAATGGCTTTGTGTAAGGGGAGTTATTTATGATTGTTTTACAATGCTGTATGACAAATGTATGTTCTGTCACCAGTCTGAATGAAATAAAGATTAAGTGGCTTCAGGGTGTAAAAAGCTGAAATACAGATAAAATCCAAAATGTAAAATATGTTGCCCTCATTTACATGCATTTTATGAGGAACTGCATTATGTTTGTGAAAGATGCAAACTGATAAAATGTCAATATACTTGCATAAAACTCAAATAAATAATGAAGTGCTTACCCACAGACTTGTTGTAAAGACTGCACAATTAAAAATACTATTGCATGCTGTTGCATTATGGACTCTACACACAAAACTTAAGTGGAAAAAAACTAATGAATTCATACTATAACTCAAAAGATGTATTTTGCCTCACTCCTTTGGCAACTGTGCATTCTCCAGCTGCACCTTTATTTCTATAATGAATTCAGTCTGGGTATCGTAGAGTCTTGTCCAGTCTCGCGCCACTGCATTGAGGACAGAGCAAGACAAAACTTTTACCTTTATTACTCTGAAAGATTATATGAACATCTAAAGACTGAAATGTGAATTTGTGTATATATAGTTTAACTAAAATGTACGAGGTAGGGATGCACAATCGTTTTAGCATTGATATTGCGATGTGCACATTTTGAGAGTTCAAAATAAAGAGCTCCAAAACACAGGCTTTACTCCCTTCAAACTTGTACCTAAAAAGTATCCAATTCAATACCCAGCCCTAATCATAGTTGATCCGTATGGACCAAGCACGATTTCACGTTTTGGGTCCTGTTAGTTTAAACATTCATGTGATTTAAACCATTTCAGTGCAAGAAGGCGTGAAAGAGAACTCAATTCTGAACTCTGAGCACACACAGAGCATCACAGACAGGCACGCAAACACCGAATTCCACTCTCTTCCTCTTGCTCTATTTGTGCTTGAATGGACACATAAACACACTAATTATGTCAAAATGCCTGTCTTGGTGGGTATTCTTGTAAACACAATGTGAACGTATCTGAACGTAAACAATTGAGAAAGAAAACGGATGGGTATCATTATAGTGAGTGCATTCCGTCTTAAAGTGACAGCAGCCTAATATTCTTGCTGCGGTCTGAGTCATTTTAATCAAACAACAAATGAGTAGCTTTTGTAGCTTTAACAAAGAGGAATTATATTGAATTTATAGAGTGAAGATTATGCAGTTATTTTGCATTTGTACCTGAAAACAGACTTACCTGAAAAACAAAGCACTGTTATTGTTTATTTCATTTGTATCTATTCATCTATACTTGTAATTTGTTAATTATTTTCTATGTAGATTCAATCTCCTATAAAATCACCCCAATCATTCTAGAATGATTCTTTCCAAATAGAGCTGTTCAAGTCATCTGGTGATTTTTTATTTTTTCATTATATCGCAAAAGAACAAAATATCGCAATGTCTAGTATGAGGGTCAATGACATTTGAGATGAAAGTACAAGTAGATCAAAATGCAAGTGCTAATTTCTTAGAAATGCTCAACAATAAGGAGGACTGCTCAATGACCAGTGTGAACGACGCTCGGGACGGTAAGACTTGCCCGATTGGGCCAGTGCTGTAGGGGGGTGTGCGTTATATATCTTCTATGATATTTTATGTGTTAATTTAACAATCTGACAAGTCCCTCACACTTCAAAAAACAAACAAAAACACACCCATTGAGTGCACGTATACACTAAGTGACGTAGTTCAGTAGATTAGACGAGTGCGTGTGTGAATTTAGAGTGTACGCTTTCACTGCGTGATTTAGTCTATTAAAATGCATTTAGAATGCTCACAAAATTCAAGATGAGGGACAAAAAAAAAATGCCCCTGTGTGTCTTTTATATTTATATAATTGAATGTAGTTATTACACGAAGAGCGCCATTTTTATCCACATATAAGCATGATCACAAATGTGATACTGATTTAATACAACGTACAGTTTAATAAACAAGCAGTTTATATTAAGCGACTTACATTTTAGACACCAATTTGCATGTTTCGCTCTATTTCGCCAACGAAAATAGTTCCAAACAAAGTCCACAGAATTGTTTTGCATCTCTGAGCATCACTTCCTGAATGAATCGGTTGAATCTAAATGACTCGCTCATTAACAGGGACTTGCGTACGTACGTGAGTGTGTGTGTGTAATTTTATATATATATATATATATATATATATATATATATATATATATATATATATATATATATATATATATATATATATATATATATATATATATATATATTTATTTATTTATCTATTTATCTATTTATTTATTTATTTATTTATTTCACACACACACACACACACACACACACACTCTGCCCCACCCGCCCATACAGACAAGCCGCGGCTGCTACAGAAACTTAGGGTGCTTTCACATTAGCACTTTTGGTGCGCACCAGGGTTCGATTAATGTCAGAGTTTGATACGTTTGGATGATGTGAACACTGTCTTCTGAACTCGGGTGCGCACCCGCGAACCGTACTCGAGTCGGCTTAAAAGGGTGGTCTGGGGTACGGTTCAAGTGAACTCTGGTACGGTTTGCTGCTAATATTAACGCAAACGTACCAAATCGCGGAAGTGAACCGCTATTAATGCCGTATTTTTTCATAAGAATGTGTTTGTGTTTTTCACTCACTTTCCCGACGAGCGTGACTGACGTGGCTGTAGCTGTATATCTCATTTCATGCTCGACTTCTGTGTTCTACATTCGCGGCAGATAGACACAAGTGCCGTTATGTACTGAAGCTTTGGAAACAAAACTAACGGTTCAAAAACAAAAAATATATAAAATTGAGGAGCGAAACGTTATGCATTTTGCCGTCGTTACTAGGCAACAGAGTAAACAGCTGCTGGTTTGATGACGCAAACGAACCGCGGGTCTGACCCAAATAATATGAACACAGTCCAGAGGGGGCAGGAGGGAGCAAACGAACGGTCCAGGCAATCGAACCAAGTGTGAAAGCACCCTTAAAGTAAAAACTGACTGAGCTTTTGGCATCTGTCGCTGCATTAACGGAGCATATTCTCTTAGAGACGATGCAAGATTAATCTAATTTATTTTCTTAATATTTCTCGTGGCCCATAGTGGAAAAAAAAAAAAGTATTTTTCGTGAATCGAGAAGTATTACGTGTTAAACAAGTTTTTTAAATGAGGAGACAGAGGAGTAAGCTATCTAACTATATTTTATTATCCTCACTCAGCGCGTCAGTTATGCAGTGATGCGCTATGCTATTGCAGGGCAAATGAATTGCAATATTAATTTGATAATAAAAGTAGCATAATAAGAATAATTTAATAGCCCTGTGTGCCCCGTCCGCTCTATACGTTACTCTAAAGGGACTGGTGTTCAGTCAAGGGCCATACGGCATCAAAGCTATATATATATATATATATATATATATATATATATATATATATATATACACACACATATGTATGTATATGTATGTATGTATGTATATGTGTGTGTGTGTGTGTGTGTGTGTGTGTGTGTGTGTGTGTGTGTGTGTATAGCTTTGATGCCGTACGGCCCTTGACTGAACACCAGTCCCTTCAGAGTGGCGTATAGAGCGGACGGGGCACACAGGGCTATTAAATATATGTGCATGTATGTATATATAAATACAAAATTTTTGGGGGAGTACAATCCATCACAATGCAGGGATTAATGGAAAAAATTATATTATACTATTACACTGATTTTTTGGGGAAGAAAAAGTTACATTTGAGGTGTTCAGGAGGAGTAAATGAGGGGCACCAGAGGATTAAAAGATTTATAGTATTTTGCTCTACAAAAATAACAGCAAGGGGATGTTTCCTTATTAATTTTCTTTTTGATGATACTCAGTGTTCAACCAACCAGCTGCAAACCCTTGATTCAACTGCCATGTCACTTTTTGGCCCTCCGGAGAACATGTGCCTCAGATGATGTTTGTGTTTAACTGAAATACTAAATGAAAAGTGTTGCCTACAGAGTTATGACTCATTGTTTTAAATACTGCACATCTGCAGACAGAATAATTGCATAGAGACTAAAAGTGCGCCAACAAAATAGGCGCTGTTATGGATTTATGAACGCAATTTCAAGCTGATTGCATTCCATCCGCTCTCAGAAGAGTGTTTTGTATACAGAAATGTTGTGCCCCTGAGGTAACGTTACGCCGCTCTCAGTTACCTGCTCAACATCTAATGGGTTCCACATTACACACGTGGATGTGTCAACACTGGAACAGATTGTGAGATTAAACGGTGAAGGAAATTGAGAGGTGTGAGTGGAAGGATACAGCAGGAAAGGAATATTTCTTCTTTTCTCTATCCCCCTTTCCCTCTTTCTTAATGTGTCGCCGTGTCTTTGTGTTAATTTGCTGCTTCAGTGAGACGCTACATCGAAAGCGCCATGTCTAATAACTTCAGCCGCCTTCACGCAAAAAAACACATCAGAGTCACACGCTCAGGTGCCACTCAAATTATTAAAAATAACCTCCACTATTATGCGTCACTAAATCAGAGGATTTACCAAACATCCAAGACGGGATTGTGAAGCTTTCTACCTGTCTTTGCGGGTAAAACTGACGAGAGAGATGTCTTGTTGCTCTCCTGCGTTTTTTAACTTCCAGGTGTAGCTCACATCGACATTTTCCTGTCTCAAAGACACAACAAAAAGTACATTTTTAAGAAAAAAATAAAATAAAGAGAAAATACATTACCAACACATCTTTATTATTTCCCTGAGCAAATGATAACCATGACATATACATATACACATAAATGCGCAACAAATGCCACTTAAAACATTTTAAGATGCTAATTTCTCTATTACTCAGTAATTAATTATACCTGGTGTTAGTTTTTTAAGAGTATACAGAAGATATTCGTGAATATATAACTGAGACATTTTAAAATGCAGTATTTCCCATAAATCACCTGGACTGGCGGCCGCCATAGTGTTGTCTGTGCCGCCACTGTTTCACATTCACAATGAACCGAAAATATTTTAAAACTTCTCGTAATAACATAAAAAGATAAACTGCTTTGGCAAAGTACATTTCAAATGAACTAAAATCGAATGGCTTATGGCCTTATCAAATCGCAAAAGACCGCGTTTTAATTAAATAAGTATACTGTTTGCGCTGCACGCGATCAGCTCATGATCCGGTGTTTTCCCGCCAAAATAAAAGCTCAACTGTAGTTTCCGTCAAAATAAAAGCTCAAGGGTTTATCTCTTGCAAGTGCAGAAATTAGGACAAAAGTATTGTAATTTCGAATAAGTATATTATTTACATTTTCATTAATTTTCCAGTGCATTTGTTTATATATATATATATATGTCATAGGAATTATAAAATTATTATTATTAGCTGCTATTATTATTATTATTATTATTGTTGTTGTTGTTGTTGTTTTGCTTCCTAAAACACCAGAGCTACTGAGATAGTCTCACAAAATCCTGTGGGAAACCAGTTTTAAATTGTTTGAAATATTCCTTATGCAACATTAACAATTAAAACTACACTGTGCACTTTAAAGGGTTAGTTCACCCAAAAATGAAAATTCTGTCATTAATTACTCACATTATTGTTCCACACCCATAAGACCTTCGTTCATCTTCAGAACACAAATTAAGATATTTTTTATTAAATCCGAGAGGTATGATGCAGTGGTTCAACCTTAATTTTATGAAGCGACAAGTGGGCAAAAACAAAACAAAAATAATGACTTTATTCAATAATACCTTCACTTCTGTGTCAGTCTCCTACATTGTTTACGCCCAGCGCCTCCAGGTTCTACATCAGAACGACGATTCATTATTGGCCGGCTCCTGCATCAGCATCACACGCATGCGTCGTGCTGCTCATGTGTGCAGCTTTGGCCAATACTGAGCTGGCATTCGGTCGTAAAAACAGAAGGCTTCACTGTGCTTACTGTGTCACCTGCGTCTGGATAATGACAGGGAAGAGAAGAGATTGTTGAATAAAGTCGTTATTTTTGTTTTGTTTTTGAGCACAAAAAGTATTCTTGTCGCTTCATAAAATTAAAGTTGAACCACTGCAGTCACGTCAACTGTTTTAACAATATCTTTAGTGCCTTTCTGAACTTTGAAAGTGTTGATTAAATTTCTGTCTATGGACGAGTCATATACCACTCGGATTTCATCAAAAATACCTTAATTTGTGTTCTGAAGATGAATGAAGGTCTTACGGGTGTGGAACGACATGAGTAATTAATGACAGAATTTTCATTTTTGGGTGAACCCTTTAAGACCCCAACCTTTCCTTTTGACTCTGGTTCTGAAGTAAATGCAAAGATAAAAAGAGTGACATTTCCTCACATTAAAGATTGCGGGAGGGCGAATATGATCTGTCACATCACCAAAGTTTGTGAAATGGAATACTTTTTCATTCAATGTCACACAACGGTGACTCAATATGACATTTGCTTCACCAAACATGTTTGTTTGCAAATGTGTATGTCATTAAAGCTTATCAAACAGTCACAATTAATATATGCGTGTATGTTTATTGTCCCTGCTTTATGTACATCAACATGTGTATGAATGTTTAGTATTTGGCTGGGCAGTCAAATGTTCTGTATAGCACAGGTTAGGTAAACTATAGTTACATTTATTTTAAAATAAATAAATAAAACAAATATATTGCATTTTAATATCTATTAAAGAAATAATCTATCATCATTTACTCACTCTCATTTCCTAACCTTGACTTTGGTTCATGGAACAAAAGGAGTTTCTATAAAAAAAAAAACATTACAGAACCATAAAGTTAATGCAATTTGTGCACTATAATTCAAATAAGCAAATCATTTACTATCATTGAGATGAGATGAAAATGCGCACAGATAGTTATCTCCATGTATTATACATATTTGTTAAGATTGTTTGTTCTAGGATCATTAAAACGTTAGGAATACTTGGCGAAATAATGGTTTTCAGGGATTAGAGAGATTAGTTTTGTTTTAATCTTACTGCAACTATAACATAGTCCGTTAAATATATAATAGATGTTTAATTTATGCCACCTTTCCTCTCCTATTGGAGTCTACAGGGAATATGATTAAATTACATGTAGCACTTCTATACCCTCCTTTGCTTAATTTAAAATTGATATAGCAATTTGATGTAGCTTGATGCTTTACAATGATCAATCAGCATGCTTATAAACATAAATCATTTTTAACAGCAAACCACAGGAAGACTATCGCTTTCTCATTGTCCTTTGGCTGGTCCTTTGTTTTCTGCCTCATTGTTACCCTTTAATTAATAAATTAATTAATGAACCAATGGCTCGTGGGTGTGGGCGGCGCCTCCCACTGTGTGACTGAGCACACATCGTTAATCAGGGCCTTTCCCATTAACCCAGTCAAGTAAGGTCATGCTCAAACAATTACAGCTTGATTAAGAGATGTTCATCAAGGAAATCCGACCTGAAGACAAGCCAAGGCTCGGACCAAATCAGTATCCGAAACCTTCAACAGGTGGATTTGCAGGTGGATAACCAGTGTGAGGATTGGAAAAACATCTTCGTTTTGATTCTTTGGTTGAATAGATGTTCTCTTACAAAGAGTTCCTTCAACTTTTATTCAATCTGAAGATAATGTCACAGCCGCTCCAAGATTGGCCTTCTGGTTTCTTTAGGCTGATAAAAGGAAAAGCTGCAGCAAGGGTTCATGGGTAATTACAGCAGTCCTTCAGCTAACCGTTGGAAGGATATAGCTTATAAAGACAGCAATGAGAGCCTAGTCGAGCTGACTCTATGAAAAGATGGTAGAGCTGTGAGATAAGAGGAAAAAACAAGACCTTGGAGTTAAAAGTGAAATGAAAAGAAAAGACCTCATTTCAATTTATCTGCTTTCCAACAAAAGGAAGAACTGACCAGTTTGGGAAGCACAAATGTTAAATTAATTTACAGTGATTGGATCTCACTGCAGTACAGATGGCATGGTCCATAAAAACATGATGTTTCTAACCACACACATAAGCAAAGTAATGCTGCTTAGCAACTCGGCAAATACAAAAATGCACTATAAACTTATTTATCAACATAATATTCTGTAAATATTGGAATGAACTCTACTCATCCACTGGTTGAAATAAAATGTCTGTCGAGATTGATTCAAGTTTCACATGCAGTGGCAAATACACAAACACACAGTAAATCTGCCTGAATGCAGATGATTTCAGTATTTACATTTGCACTGACGCATGTATTTGGCAGATGATGTTATCCAAAGCAACTACTGTATTGCATTAAAGATATATATTTTTATACAGCAGTTCTTTCTGGTTCTTGAATCTGATTGGCTGAGAGCTGTGTGATATTGTAGTGATAACAGTACTCCTACCCTTTCACCGTTTGTATCACTGCACTGGAAACGACTGTCATGGCGGCCAGCAAACCCACCGTATGTTTTACAAATACTACACTTGTTGTATCACGAACTGTACTTTTAAGAGTTTTGTAGGCGAGAATATGGTTGTTTAGACCTGAAATATACTCATATTTAATCATAGTGGCTATTTTACAATTTGTTTAGACTTTTCGGAGATGCGAGCTCCAGGCTGTCAGTGGCCGTTCAGTGCTCGTGTACCCGCTGAGAACAGCTTCATCTCGGCTAGTGCTTTAGGGATTTGCCGCTGTGTCTTATAGTGGTTAAACATGAGATAAAATTCATTTTGGGTACATAAAACAGGCAATTTTGGTCTTATTAATCTATTACTTGTTCCTGAGCAAATCAATTTGGGCTATGTTAAATGTAATAATTCAATATTAAGGCCGAATCACAGCCTTGCTGATATATAGCCATATCACACTGCTACTCGTGTGATATTGCTCATTTATCTTCCACAAACTCAAACTCGTGACGACTGTTCGAGCTACAGGAATATTTAAATTACACAGTTTGGGTTCTTATCAGTTTATGCAAATATGACCTCATGTAAATCAGACTTCATGATGCTAATTTTGTAAGAATTCTCAATATCCAATATTCTCAATGCCTAATAACCTATATTTAATATTTAAAAAAAAAAATACACTGATGAGCCAAAAAATGATGACCAGTCACAGGTAAAGCAAATATCGTTTATCATCTCCTAACAAGGCCACATTTTAAGATCTAGGTAGATTAGATTAGTTGGATGCCAGAGAAATGGGCAAGAATAAAGATCTGAGCGACTTTGACAAAGGCCAAATTGTTATGGCAAGTGTCTGGATCATAGTATCTCTGAAACGGCAAGGCTTATGGGTTGTTCCCGGTCAGCAGTGGTGAGAATTCACCAACAATGGTCCGAGGAGGGACAAACTACAAACTGGAGACAGCGTGGTGGGAGCCCAAGGCTCATCGATGCATGAGGGCAATATAGGCTATCCTGTCTAGAAGGGCAGAACCTGATTTCCCCAAGTACAACATGTTCCTGGATCACCATCTTTGTTGATCCTAGAGCAGGGGTGGGGAATGTTGATCCTGGAGGGCCATTGTCCTGCAGAGTTTAGCTCCAACCCGAAAAAAAACACACCTGAAACTAATCAGGATCAATGTTCCACACCCCTGCCCTGTAGCAACATTCCAATTAACCAATCAGATTTGAGGGACAAGTTTACAGTTTATGTCAAGTTTAGGCTTACAACCAGGGTTAGGTGCTTCTACATCAGTGTCATAAGGGATAACTTATGGGTAGGGTTAGGTTTAGGGGTAGGGATATGTTTAGGACTGAATTTTCAGACAGGAATGTTGTTCAAGGATCAACAAAATATGTTGGCCCAGGAACATGTCTTACTCAGCAAAATCAGGACATGCTCTAGGTGGTCTACTGTGGCACAAGTCACACAAAATTTTAATGATGGTTATGGGAGGAATGTGTCACAACACACTGTGAATCACACTCTGCTGCATATGGGGCTGCATAGCTGCAGACCAATCATAGTGCCTATGATTTCAGCAGGATTACACACTCTGCCACACTGCACACATTTCCCCGGCCTCCAAATTCCCCAGATCATCCGTGGGATGTGCTGGACCAACAAGTTCGATCCACAGAGGCTCCACCTCGCAGCCTACAGGACTTGAAGGATCTGCTGCTAACATCTTGGTGCCAGATACCACAGGACATCTTCAGAGGTCTTGTAGAGTCCATGCCTTTGGGGGTTGGAGCAGTTTTGGCAACACGCAGAGGACCAGCAGCATAGATGGGTGATCATAATGTTTTGGCTCATCTGCCCAGTTCGCATTTCTGTTCACATGTACATGTAAATGTATTGCAAGACAAGCCAAGACAGAAACTCAAACCAGAAGTTTAAAAAGAGAATAATTACTTTGTCTTGACATCCAATCCAGGGAAACGGCAGTTTCAGCAAAACCAGAGGAGACGGATATGGGTCATTGTGCTGTAGTTGACAGTAATCAAAGACAGGAATTAGTTTCCCAGTTAAATGATAAGAAGAGAGGACCATTAACAGTGAGGAAGTGACATAAAGGGGGTTGATGAAGAAGAGCGACTCAAAGCGAGAGAGAAAGAAAAGAGATGGGGGTGAAATGCTAATTTTCGGTGTCTGTTCCGAGCAGCTGGCTTTGGTATGGATGACATGAATGATGAATTGTGCTGTACTGGTACCACAAGCCCCTCAGCTTCCATTCCTCATTACTGTGTGTGAGAGAGAATACAAAAAGAGAGAGGAAAAAACAGCAACAGCAGCCAGGGATGTTTCCTTTAATTAACCCACATACCAGCACTTCTCCAACAACCACAAATAGCAGCACTCTCATGCATTTATCTGCTGCATTAGTGGGTTCAAATGCAGCACCAACACAATGAAATCAAACACCAAACGTCATGCTCCGTACACACAATTAAAAGTCAATAGTTAAGCATGAGTTCATATCTTATCGCCATGAGGACCAGCGATAAAATGGCGTAGATGGGGTGTTAATGTTGCAACTGTAGAAGGCAATCATTTCCCAAATAAATGGATAAAAAGGGGAAAATACATTTAGGCGAAGCAGGTGAAAAATGAGAAGGAAAAAGCCATGAAATTGGGAGAGAGAGGAAAAGTTGCTTTGCTGGCAAAATAAAAGGGCTAGTCATTATTTTTCAGCCTTGCAGGCTTATACAGCAGTGTGTGCGTAGTTTACTCAAAGGGTCAGAATAAATGAAAACACAAGCTAGGTTATGCCAAAAACTGTCATTTTTCAGTGAAAACAAAGGTTGGTTTAGGCTGTTTCTCTTTCTCGTTTTTTTTAGTCCCTTTTTCATTCATGGTCTGAAGATATCTCTGAAATGTAGAACTGAACATGACAAAACATCACTGCCATCTTTGTGTTTAAAAACTCCAAAAAGTGTCATCATTTATATGGCACCAAACAGCATTGGTTTGTGCCTTGTCATTGAAATTAATAAAAAACACTTATTTTATATTAAAGAAAAAAAGTAATGCGAAATGATGACCTATTCATTTTAGATCAGCTTTAGATTCTTTGATAATGTACATTTGGATTTACTTTAATATTACCAACAAATAGAATCTGTTTTTACCAACTTCTTGTAATGATTTGATCATTTGACATCTGGATTGCAGATAGAGTGTGCCATCTTGGGCACCAAAGTAAGATCTGTGTGTCTTCTGGGCGGTGGTTGTGAGCACAGAGTGGTGTAAAATGGGCCATCACGGTGTTGGGGAGGAGGAGACAAAGGTGGACATGGAAAATATTATATATGGATCGAGAACCAGGCAGTCAGAACGAGGGGACTGGCATGCCTCAGGCCGGAGAGAGTGCGCCGTCTTGGGCACCCTAGGAGCGAAAGATACCCTAGAGGAATTTCCTCCATGAAAAATGACTAAGTCCAAGCTGGCAGGGTTCGGGTGAACCTCCATGCTCTCCAAGCAGGGTGGCTCATTCCCAATCAAAGTCAGGGTTCGATTGAACTTTTACCATGCAGGGAACAGCATGTTCTCACAATCAAAACAAAGTCTAGTCACCTGAATTTGCATATTTGCACGAGTTACACAGATAATTTAGTGGATTTTGCAGGATGAATGTGTCATTTTTTTGATCTCATTCATCAGACCTCTGATCAGACTGCTTAAATATATCTGTCTAAATGACTCTAGGTAAGTACTAGATCTATATATCTGTCTGTCTGTCTGGCCCTGTATAAAAATACAACCCGAATTCTGGAAAAGTTGGGACGTTTTTTACATTTGAATAAAATGAAAACTAAAAGACTTTCGAATCACATGAGCCAATCTTTTATTCACAGTAGAACATAGATAACATAAATGTTTAAACTGAGAAATTTTTATAATTTTATGCATAAAATGAGCTCATTTCAAATTTGATGCCTGCTACAGGTCTCAAAAAAGTTGGCACTGCGGCAACAAATGGCTGAAAAAGCAAGATATTTTAATAAGATTTAGCTGGGAGAACATCTAGCAACTAATTAAGTTAACTGATCATTTTTATTAGCTATAAAAGGGATGTCTTAGAGGGATGTCTCCAATCTGTGAAAGAGTGCGTAAAAAGATTGTGGAATACTTTAAAAACAATGTTCCTCAATGTCAAATTGCAAAGGCTTTGCAAATCTCATCATCTGCAGTGCATAACATCATCAAAAGATTCAGAGAAACTGGAGAAATCTCTGTGCGTGAGGGACAATGCCTAAGACCTTTATTAAATGTCCGTAGTCTTTGGGCCCTCAGATGACACTGCATTACTCATTGGCATGATTGTGTCAATGACATTACTAAATGGGCCCAGGAATACTTCCAGAAACCACGGTTGGTAGGCACAATCCGCCGTGCCATCTGCAGATACCAACTAAATCTCTATCATGCAAAAAGGAAGCCATATGTGAACATAGTCCAGAAGCACCGTCATGTCCTGTGGGCCAAGGCTCATTTAAAATGGACTGTTTCAAAATGGAAAAGTGTTCTATGAACAGACGAGTCCAAATTTGACATTCTTGTTGGAAATCACGGACGCCGTGTCCTCCGGGCTAAAGAGGAGGGAGACCATCCAGCGTGTTATCAACGTTCAGTTCAAAAGCCAGCATCTCTGATGGTATGGGGGTGCATAAGTGCATACGGTATGGGCAGCTTACATGTTTTGGAAGGCACTATGAATCCTGAAAGGTATATAAAGGTTTTAGAGCAACATTAAACAAAAAATATGTCAAAGACAACCACAAACTCTTAAGCAGCTGGAAACCTATATCAGGCAAGAATGGGACCAAATTCCAACACCAAAACTCCAGAAACTCATAACCTCAATGCCCAGACGTCTTCACACTGCTTTGAAAAGAAGAGATGCTACACCATGGTAAACATGCCCCCGTCCCAACTATTTTGAGACCTGTAGCAGGCATTGTAAATTGCAAAATTTCTCAGTTTAAACATTTGTTATGTTATCTATGTTCTATTGTGAATAAAATATTGGCTCATGTGATTTGAAAGTCTTTTAGCTTTCATTTTATTCAATTTTAAAAAACGTCCCAACTTTTCCAGAATTCAGGTTGTATATCAAATGAACATTTCCTTCAAAACTTTCCAGTTTTTATAGTACATAATCTATATTTCTGGAAAAACAGGTAGGTTATTAAAGTACAGATGGAAAGGGGGCATTAAAAAAAACAATGTGTGTGCCATCTCTGCAAAGGATTGATGACTTTCGTTGTCGTTTCTGTATTTATCATCCTTTTGTTGCCTTTCTGTTGAGAAAGCAGCGGGAGGTTGCACATACAAATGATAAAAAATGATCTGAGCATCTCAAATTCAGCCGATCCAGCCCGTGAAAACAAAGCCTTGGTGTGAAATGAAGTAAGTGTGCAGGAAATCGAGGAGAAACACACCACAAATCTTTATGCATTTTTCACAATATACCTTTATTATCTTAATAAATACAAAAAAACAACAACACTGTGATGTTTAAAGAAACAAGTATTAAAAAAGACACTAAAATGCATTAGACATTAGAAATATCAATATTAATTTTGGTATGTTCTGTAAGTGACATCTTTGTCTTATGGACATTTAGTGTACCGGCACGTTTTCAGATGGAAGAGAAAAGGAATGGAAATCCACTGTCGACAGGGCCAAAAAGGAAGAGAGAGCATAGCAATCCATCAGGTACAAGGGGTGGAGAAACGTTTCAATAGCGAACATGGAATGAAATCTCTTACGTGAGGATGCATATGAATATATACATTTATATACACCCACATCAACACCACCGATATAGATGTAAAATCACCTGAGATACTCGTTCGCACCTCATTATTCCAAACTGCTGGACACTAGCGTTGAAATGATGTGAATTCCGTGAGAAAGACGTGGACGGGACGTCGGCCCGTTCTGGGAGACCTCTCCTCAGTAACGTTGTACAAAAACGAAGACGGAAATAACGAAAGAAAACAGTCATATCACCAGTAACTCCTGAAGATTCCACAGTAAAAAATATCCTTTTTTGAGCAGCCTTTTGTACATTTTGTTTTTATAATATATTTATATAATGTAAAATTTCATCAAGCAAAAACAACCAACTGGACTGTTCGGTAAACGTACTGTATGTAGTGGCCGAAGACAGTGGAAACGTTTTCTGGAGGTCTGATTGACGTTTTACAGCACACACCGAGGATGTGGAAAAATCTTAGCGATCATGTGAGAGATATTGCCGTATTTTTGCAAAGGCAAAATGTTATTGGCTTTAGCTCGATGCAGTCATTTTGAGACTTCCGCATGTGATTACAGGACGAATATCTGAATCAAGATACCAATGAATGTGGATTTGTTTATGGATCCTAGTGATTCAGTGCCCTGCATAGGTAAAGTAGAACTTGAAAACAAGGCTTTGGGACATCGTCAGAAATATAAAAAACAAGATACATTAAGTGCTCAACAAAAAAATCTAAATTAAGTTACCTGACTTGATTCTCCACTCGTGATCTGAGACGTACGCAGAATCTCAAAACAAGCACGGGATCTTGACGTATACAAGACCTCTAGAGTAAGGCAGAAGCCTTACGGGAAGGCAGGGGCGTTGTAGTCTTGTTCATATGGCTTTTAAATTACTCAGGTTTCAAGTGCTTGTAATCAAATTTTGAGTGGAGATCAAAAAGAAAAAAAAAAAAAAAGCCCAATTATCTTGCAAGTAAAAGAACTATTCACCTCCAAACATTAGCCATGTTGGTGTCTATTAATTTTGCTATGCTCAGATGAACCAAATTAAATAGCCAAAATACTAAATGCAAAACAAAAGCAAGCGGCAAACAGTGAGCAGGAGGAAGAGGCAAAGTTGGTACCTGTAGTCCAGTGTAGTTCAAAGATCTGGCCTAAAAATATTCCAATTGGACCAAGTGGACTAGATTGAGTAGTATTAACTAGTAGGGGTAGTTGGATGTGTTGAAAAGAGAACCACTTAGAATACATTTCCCTGCAAATAGTTTCCGAACCTATATCGGACTATTTCCAGCATGGAGAGGGTCTGGTTCCTCTCGCAGGAACCCCACTGCTGAAAGTTCGCAACTGTAAGTCTTTCCGCCAGCATAGATTCAGGCATCTTTTAATATATCTCTGTACACAGTTATATATTTTCTTATCTCTAGTTACAGTACAGAAACTCCCCTTCACATTTCTTTTCCTCCAATTCTTCATGTCAGCAGGAGCTATGGTTTTGTGCTTATCACCAAAATTGCAGTGCAAAAGAAAATAATTAATTATAATAATTATTATAATGACAACAATTAATTCATGAGAAGTATTAACAAATGATGGATGACAACATAATTTCTATGGCACCACAGCCCATCAATTCACATATCGTACAAACGACCAACAGCGTAAGAGGGAGGAGAGCGCAGAAACAGAACTTGGCTTGCATAGCAATGCAATAACAATAATGTCATTTTCAATCTCCGATGTCAAGAATATATTTACAGGAAACTCGATTTCCTTTCCGCAAGTTCACCAAAGCTGGGCGACTCAGATCTCAGGCCTTCCATGGTTTTTTTGTTTTGATTTTTTTTTTTTTTTTTTTTCGTGAATGAATAGTTTAAGGAGGAAGGTGAGGGATGTTGCGGATCTTGTGGGTTGCATGTCCATCTTTACATCACATTTACAGTTTGTCCTTTTCATGTTTTTTCTTTTTTTTTTTCCCCTTCTTCCTTCCGACGCTTCACAAGTCCATTGCACCAAGCAGGTGAGGCATTTCCAGAACAGATAAAGGCATTCTTCAGTTTCCATCAAAAAGGGCCACTCTGTAAGCAATACAAAGTGAACATGCAAGTCAGTTTTGAAAAATGTAAAAATAGTTTTATATTAACTGTCAGATTTTAAGAAACTGAAGAAGAAAAAAGAAAAAAAAAAACTGCACAAACTTCTTAATTACTTGTTTTATACTAAAAATTGGGGGCATGTTTATTTTACACCAATGGAAAAGTACTAAAAAAGTACTAACTCTAGAGAAAGTAAACCAGCAACACCTTTAAACTTTTAAACCAAGGTTTCAGCACACTTCCTTTAAATACCAACTAATTTCAAATCTAAAACATTTTAAATTTGTACTCTGCTTTGACTTGTATCAAATGGTTCCTTTTCACACTTCAAGGCCAATGTGCAAAATGCATTCATTTAAATAGATGAAATTCTTTTCAATCAGCAAGTGATGCTTGATCATTTTCTCTATTGTGCTTTACTATGTCCATGCACCTTTTATATTGAAATTGTACCAGAATAACCTATTCAGACTCACATAACTCTCCAGAGTACTGCGCGTTGGTCCCCATGTAGCTGCTTTCACCCTGCTCTGTGGTGGAGCGCTGGTGCTGTCCCCTCGTCCCTTCTCCTTTACGAGGACCCGTTGACCCTTTAGATGAGGCCGTCCCAGACGAGCTGTGGCCCCCGGGGGATGGGAATGATGGTTTGTTGTATGGCATTATGGCCTCTTCTGGAAACATACAAATATCCAAACCATATATATCATTTTTTTTTGGCTTTTTCCAGCTTGGAATATGTCCATGATTGGTTTCTTTCTGACTAATACTGAGGTGACCAAATCTTGCCAGCTTTGACCGAACTGTACTCATTAGCAATATGTTCAGACGGCTAAACAAATCTCCACACCAAAGTTTAAGATGAAAATGAAGACATATGAGACCAAACCAGACGGGTTGCCCAACCCACATCCTTCTCTGTGTCAAGCCAGATCCAGGCCTGGTTCTTTATGCTTCGTTTGGGCTGGAAACCCAGAATGGTGGATCCTAATGATCAGACAGGCACAGATGGAGCTCGGCTTCATTGCAGCATGTGTGTGTATACAGTGAAAAATGAGGGCTGGAACGATTAGGGTACATCTGTGCAGCTAAGTGTGCCTCCTGTCTGCTGGTTCCTGGAGAAGGCCAGTGTTGGCCATGGAAGAGCTCACTAAGAGGGGGAGACAAGGCAATCTGTTTGCTCCAGCTTGGCCTCCTTACAGCAGGGACTGTAAATGAATGCCAAGGGTCCACAGCTGGCGCTGTCAAACATCTGCCTCTGATGACCATGATAGCAAGATAATATTTTACAGACCTGCTCTGCTGAATTAAAAGCGTGTTTTCTCTGTCAGGCTGATTTAACTCATGAGGACATGTAAGACCAGGTTCAGTTCTTTCAGATAAAAAAAAACATATTTCATTTTTTGAGTCATTTAAAAGGATGTAAAAAACTCTAAGAAGGCATTTATGATGCCCATTGAATCTGCTGAAGATTAGGTACAAGCTGGTTAGAGATAGTTTGGTGCTGGTCTAGTTGGTAAACTATTCAAATTTTGGAAGCTGGATGACCAAAATGTCTTTCTGGACAAGCTGGTTGACTAAGGAATCTTGGTGCTGAAGACCAAGTTCAAACTTAAATTGTTTAACACTAGTTTGGTATTGGCCTAGGCACCTTCCTGCAGAGTTTAGCTCCCTGACTAGATGTTTCTAGTGATCCTGAGGACCTTAATTAGCTGGTTCAGAGCTCAACTCTGCAGGACCTTGGATCTTGGTGCTGAAATTGGTTAGCACTAGTTTGGTGTTGGCCTATCTCAGGGTTGTTGTGCTAGTTAAGTTTGGATTCTTGGAAGCTGGTTGACCAAAATTATTCTGCTGGTCAAATTATAATAAAGAAGTCTTGGTGCTGAAATTGGTTAGCACTAGTTTGGTGTTTTGGCCTAGCTCAGAGGTGTCCAATCCTGCGCATTGAGGCCACCTTCCTGTAGAGTTTAGCTCCAACCTACCTGTTCCGAGAAATCCTGAAGACATTGATTAGCTGGTTCGGATGTCTTTAACCAGGGTTGGAGCTAAACTCTGCAGGACCTTGGCCCTCCTGGAGTAAGATTGGAAGTAAACCACAACCACAACCTAAACCTAAATTCTTAGAAGATGGTTGACCAAAATGGTATTTCCCGTCAAGTGGGTTGACAAAGAATCCCTTGGTGGACAAATTAGCTTAACTAGCATCCCCTGCTGATTCTAGTGTGGTTTCTCCTTTATGTCTAAATTTAAGACCCCTAACTGAGCTCTGTCATACATTCAAGGTAAACTGTCCATAATCCTACCTGAAACAGGGCCATTTTTCTGTCCTCTTCTGCTCTCCTCTCCTCTCTCTATGGATCCCAGTCTGTCCTGGGCTTGTCGGTGACGCTCCAGTGAGGTTCGGGCCTGCCGGTCCAAGGAACTTTTCATCTCCTCCAGGCCCATCATGGGCTGCCTCTCCAAAGAAGAAGCCTTGCGGTCAGAGGGGTTGGGCACATTCCTCGTCCCCTGGACGCGAGCTGTCTGGCAGGGTGGAGGCTCTGGTGGTGGAGGGAGATCTGGGATAGGAGCAAGAAGAGCCATGTGAATTTAAAGTGCAGGAACAGCATTTCCATTTATGTATATTATGCATTTATCATAATTTGACAGTAGGTGTCTTTTGTATCTACAAAAATGGGCTCAAAAGGGTAATATTGATTTCATTCTATTTGATAAATGATTTTAATGGCTCAGATATTTGCTATTGCTAAATGCATTTGCTTATGACCCCATCTGTCTCCTTTAACCAATGTTGACTACCACATTATTTCAATAATGCATGCAAGAGAGATCTGTTATCTAGTGTAAACCATGCTTTAGTATTATGTTCATTTAAAACTGGACTAAAGTTCACCATCAGCGCTGGCATCGCGGCGGTGCGGCGCAGTGCCAGGGCCTTTGTGTTTACGGGTGGGCCTCGGCGCCCGCTGGTGACCAAGGCTGTGTGTGCCCACCGTGCTTCCATCAGTGGAAAACGGGCTAGCGGGACGAGGTCTATGAGGTAGACCTTTATCTGCAGGGAGCAAAGAAAGAACTGTGGTTTGCCCGTAATGTTATTGAAATGCTAGAGATGGTAAACGAATTTTGAGAGGAAAGCATGAAGTAGGGTGCTCAGAAGCAGGGTGGATAGCTTGTTAGTTTGATTCAGAAGCAGCAGAATCAATCAGTACATTTCATTTTTATTGCGTAGCCTGTTGGAGAAAAGCTTTACGATTGTGAAAGTGGCTTCTTGAATATCTGTGAATGAAGTTCTTAACAATCAAGATTATTACAGAGTCAGAAAAAAGCACAAAGTCGAACCTAAAGTACATAATAAAAGAATCTGAAGACATAAGCGCCAGATCTGCTCCCCAATTCATTCGCTTGCAGTATAAACTGAAAGCATAGAACTAAAACCCTGCTAAGTGAAAACAGCCGTCACCAAAACCCACCAAGCAAATCCATAAAGATGTTAGTATTTGTACCATGCTGCTTTCAAAAACCCATAAGATAAAAGCAAAAGTTCACCAGCGTAAAATCAGAAAGCAGAAAAGAAGCATCATTCTGTTAAGAGTGAGCCATTTTGCAGTCAACAAACACCAGACTTTCAGACTCGAATTCTTTTGATTCCTCCAAACCGACCTCTCTTGCTCAGGCTGGTGCCGTCCAGACGGTAACCAGCCTTGTCTGCAGCCGCCACCAGGGCTCGTGCAAAGCTGCAATGGGTGAAGAGTGAGCCGTCAGAGGAGCTGCCGGCACTAGACCTCCTGCTGGAGAAGTTTCTGTCATCATCATCTGAAGCCGAGCCCCAACCGTTCACCATAGAGCCTGGAGAGGAGCGGCCGCAGGGGCGTTAGATTGGCCAAGTTTTCTAGTTTAGTTTTTTCCAGAAAAAACAGGATGTATGCTGAGACAGGATATACGCTTTATTAATATTTACACACTAATAAGTTACTGATGCCTTTACGAGGGCGAATGGAAAAATACATTTATAATCAGAATAATACTGTATAATGTGGCTTTGGAAGTGTGCTGGGAATGATTAACCTCTTATATGAATAAAGATGTGTTATAGCACAGGTGAGTTACGTTTGACGAGATGAGACAGCCACTTTCATAATTATGAGGTAGTCACTGTGATGAAACTAATAACCAAAACAAAATGGCTGAGTAGGGTATATTACAGAACACAACCGAAAAAAAAAGAAAAGAAAAACACCAAGACACAAACAAAATAAAACAGACCAAACAAAAATGATGAAACAAAAAAGGCAAAATAAATGAATAAATAAATAAAAAGAAGAAAAACAGCGTAGAATAAAGGCTTTGGTTAACATATCACTGTTACATTATATGCTTAATTCATTAACTAAAACATTAATGTCATTTAATATCATAGAAGAAGTCTTTTTTTTTTTTTTTTTTTTAATAATCTTTTTGGTTTACTAATCTGTTCTGGCATTTTTAGGATTTTTTTTAAAGTAACTTATCCTGCTTTCATCCAGCATATAAACTCACACCAGCCACCTGACTACATCATCACAACCTCACTTACTTTTGATTGCTCTGATGGGAAGGAACGCACGCACCTGCACGTGGCCTGAGGTGAAGCAGCTAATATCTCACACAGAAACACGCAGCATGATCAAAGCAACCACACGGCTTTGTGCTGTTCTTATTCTTTGGCACTTGTCAGATTTATGGCATGGATTTTTTTTTGATTGATAGCAACCTGGCTCAAATTTCCTCGGGGAAGCTGATGTGAGATGGTGCGACTATTGTTTAATGATCCAAGAGTAAAGTTAAGAGGGTTACAATGTTGCCTGGGAAATATTTTTATAGTTTCAAGTATGTTTCAAGATTTAACATTGAGCTAATTAGGTCTTGGTGATAGATTTGTAGGTCTTGGTGACACTAAAAACACTGTAGTGCCTTCAAAACATTTTTTCTTTGAGATTTTTTTTTTTTTTTTTTTTTGCTTGCAGCTTGCAAATTTATTTATTACTACTCTAAAAATAGTTTATTAGAAAATAATAACTTTTTATTATTATTTATTTATTATTATCACTGAAAATCTGTAACACTATCTTTATACTTTAAAGTAAATACTGCTTGTTGCTAGCATATAACCCCCATATTATAAATATTGTAAATATACAACACTGTATTAATATTGTAAAGTAAATACTGCTTCTAAAAAAAAATCATATTATAATACAGGCAAATATAAAGATTTTCAAAGCACCAAAATACATTTTGTGTTTCTCTTGTCTAAAAGAGAAAATAACAGGATGTAGACTAAAAAAAAAAAAAAAGAAAACTCTTGCCAGTCTCTTCCTTTTAATTTCCTCAGAAAATTCATACGGCTTTGTTTCGCTAAAAAAAAAGTTGAGTCCCTCGAGAAGCAAGACTGCATATAATGAATTGAATGTGCTGGCAGAGACAGAGGCAGGTACAGAGCTCCACATCAGAAGGGACGGCTCCTGCAGAATACCTGCACTATGCCTCAGCGCCTCCTGCGTCCTCCAGAGATGGCATCCTCTCTAACAACCAGCCACCTAAAACAGATCCTCGAAAATACCAAGCTTTCACTCTTCCCCATATAATAATGCTGGCAGCTGCAAAACAATAACCATTCTCCGGCCAAAATAAATTCTGGATCACGTTTGCAAACCCAAATGTTTTTATACAGAGTGGTGTACCATGAAGAGAACTTCCCACAAATTGTTGCTAATTTGGAGTTGGCAGTCACAAACAGCAAACGTTTGAAGCTACAATACTGTAGCTATAAATATGGAGCTAATACAAAAATCTGTCATGGTTTTTGAGCATTTTATGGATTCAATAAAGGCTATTTTTGACACAGTCAGAACGTCTTTCCGTTCCGATAATCCACGCTTAATATTCACAGCTTGGCCAAATGGAGTTACGCAGGACTGTAAAACTCATCCAACACCCTGCTGCCACTAAAGCTGATTTACACTGCCCCGAGCCCTCATCTGCATATCGTTAAGCATCGTAATCATTCCCCTTGACGAGTAGGCGGAGACGCCCGCCTCAGGACACGTGACCTGGCGATCTGCAGTCGGTGCAAGGGTTTATGGGAGCAGAGTGGAGCAGGACAGTGAGCTCACTGCTCACATTACAACTCCTATAAAACACCCTCGCTATTTCACAAACTCACTGATCTGCTGAGGGTTCTGCATGCAATAAATAATCAAGCACAATAAAGAAAAATATGTTCCAGTGATCTTTATTTCTCCTTAACTAAGCTGCCCAAAAGAAATGGTTGTTAAAATGGTTTTATTCTCTTTAGGAAGGACAAATCTCCGCCTCTGGGTCTAGCAGTAACCCAACACTAGTGTAGTGTCAGTTTGGTACTACTGTGGGCAAAAACAAAGGACTCTGGTGGAAGAAAGCAGTGAAAGAAAGCTGTCAAGAGTGTTACAGGAGGACACAGCCACCACTGAACAACACTTGTTTTGTGTTTCACCAGATATCTTACTACAGAGACATGTCAGAGATGACCAATTCTTCATCATTAAGGGGAAAAATCCACCTCACAGCTCCAGTCCAACTCAAAATGAATGAATGAATCAACCAACCAATCAACCAACCAATCAACCAACCAACCAACCAATCAACCAACCAATCAATCAATCAATCAATCAATCAATCAATCAATCAATCAATCAATCAATCAATCAATCAATCAATCAATCAATCAATCAATCAATCAATCAATCAATCAGTTAATCAGTCAGTCCGTACGTCCATCCATCCATCCATCCATCCATCCATCCATCCGCACCCATGTCAAGTACAATGATAATCTCGGCCTGATTAGAGGAGCACCACTGTCCCATTTTGCCTCAGTCCTATGGTAAATTAGAGAACAGAGTGCTTTTAGTTTCTAACCCCGCAATGTCATACCCTTCATGTGTCCCTTATGACAGACGGCCCATAAAACCCTTTCAATAAGTTGTAAAATGTAAATGGTGCCTCCTGCCTTCAATGGGGAAATGGAGCCTTGAACGTGAGATTTATTCAAAATCTTCATGGGAAAATGGAAGCAATGAGGGCTGTGATTGAGTAAAATCATTTGTTTTTAATTTTCCTAAGTTACTTTACTCCCCCTTTTTTAGTCTTTTAGTCTATCTTTCTGTATGGTGATTAGAGTTTATCCCCAAATGCCTGAACAAACTGTATTTCAATCCGCCCATTTTCAGGTGAGGTGAAAATAAACATGCACCCAGCCACACACGTGAGCATAATGACAAACCAACGCAACTATTTACAGACAAGCAGAGCAAAACATAGTATTTTACCATGCTAGTACAAACAAAGCCACCACATGCGGTATACATGTGAATAAACCACAACTGCTTCCCATGTAAACATCAGCAGTACAATCTCAAAGTGCCCGCTGGACTGAAATATGCTGCTTTATAGATTAGAGATCAGTACCTCTGTTTTATTGTCTTATCTTTATGTGCACATGCTGTTGAATTGTAATTTGATATGTGAGTAGATCATATCATTTGGTGTTTCTGACCAAATGGACTGCATTTTAATTAACTTTTTAAATAAAAACAGAGATTTTTTTTTTCTCTCTACTGTCCATGCTGAGTTCAAACTGAATCCTGAAATGATTTAAGAGAGATAGAAATCCCAGATTACGAGGACAATTGATGGGATAATGAGCAAATGAAATGGCCACCCCTGGAGTGCTTAGACTTTATGCAGTGAAAGAACACAATCTGCACCGGACATCTAACTGTACACCAAACTGAGCATGGTTTAAAGGTTTAGATAAGATGCTCTTTTTGAAGAACTTCTTTATGTTCTTTCACAGGAAAAGTTAATAGAAATTAGATCATAGAAATAATCACAAAAGTGCACAAAAATGTACTCTTACCCGTAACAGAGCTGTCCAAGTTGTCCATGCTAGAGCCTGGTGTGTGTTCGATGCCCCTAATTGGTGGCGACATCTCGTATCCTTCATCCTCCTCATCATCATCATCTTCGTCAGGGAGGTCTGTCTCGATATCGGACACTAGAGTGCTGGAAACGTACCCAACGGGTGGCGCGGGGGCCTGGGGCGGGTAGGGCCCACCCTGCATGTGCCTGCGGAGAATTCCAAAGAAGTCAAACATGAACATACCATGCTTTTTGCATAACCAAGCAAGAGCTTCAAGGATTGTCAGTGGGAGACAAAGGGTGTCAATGAGCGACAAGCCCAGACAAAAGAGAAATGCGTGGGGTGTGCTGTCTGTCAGGCGAAATGTAGTATTCCTAGAACATTCCTTGTCATCTCTCCGATGAATTGGGACAATTCGGCTAATTCAGCAGTGCCACGGTTTGCATGCTAACACAATGACCTACTAATTGCAGCTTGAAGAGGATACAATGGCAACCACCACAGGCATGTCTTTGCTGTGGCTGTCACCCACTAGACAGCTAGGTTCGATGACAGCCACTGTGTGTCTATATATATGTGTATTGTGTGTGTTTGTGCAGTGCTGCTGCTTCTTTGATGTGGTCTGTGCCAGGATTTGGATATAATTATGGGCTCTTCTCAGTCGTCAAAAACGCACTATGAGCAACATACTCATTATGGCGGTAACATGACATCTTCCTCCTGACAAGTGGAGGCCGTTCCCTCACAGTGCCGACTGTAATAAGCGGAAGTCGGTTTCTCTCGGAAAGACAGGTTGAAGCATGGGTTTAGCATGGGGGCTTTTTAAGAATGCTTTACACAGTGTGGGGTGGACGGCTATGAATTGTTTTCAGATTTAATTTAGCTGCATTCACACTTTTTTTATATTTTTTTTAATATCTGGCTTTATTGAAAACGACTAACAAATATGGTGCAATAAAAATTAAAAATCTTATTAAGTTTAAATTGTAATTACATTTTGTGTGGCTAAAAAGGAAGCAAGTTAAGTAAAAGAAAAATCAGATCTTCAGTTAAACAGCCATTACATTTTACAACTGCATTTGGTGCCTCTAGTGCAGAGGTGTCCCCCTAAAATGTTGCATTACATCTAACTATACACAGCAAAATCCCCAGAGTTAAATCAGCTCTGCTCAGAGTACATATGGTCTCTCTTTATATAGTGTTAAAGTAACACTGAAGCAGAGTTAAAGTTAATGAGATAATTAAGTGATTAATTAAGTGATGATTGAGCATTAGTGATGGACACCTGCTGTTAACAAGCAGAATCACTGCTTCAGTGTTATTTTAACTCTATATAGAGAGGGACCATATGTTCCCTGAGCAGAGTTGATTTAACTCTGGGGATTTTGCTGTGTATTATATTAAATTTTACATTTTTAAATCAAATTCACTTATATTATCTACATTTCAAAACAAAAAAATTAAAAAAATACCAGTGGATCCTAAATTGGACATCTCTGCTCTAGCGGTACAAAAATTCCCCTTTAACTCAGATCTTACCAAGCCTGTTTAGCCATATCCAACTGATAAGCACGGGTTAGCTCATCTAGGTGGGCTTGGAGCATGGGCTGTATTTCTTCACGTGGGGATGGGCTCAGTGTGGCTGTGGACTGTTTGCCAAAGGAAACTGCTGCAGGGGAAGAAGCCACGCCCCTTATGGGAGGAGTAGGCACCCGTTCTTCCTCTTCCTCCAGCTCATCCTCTAAACCCTGATGGAGGTACGTCTGCACTGGCAATGGCGGGCCCCAACCATCACTATCATATCTAGAACAGAACACAGAAACAAAATGAAAATGGACTGCAGACGGGTCCCTGTGGCACCCCACTACCAGTTGTGTGTTAGGCATGACTTTTTTTTTTTTTTAAATGTCTTAAAAATGTTTTAAATGTCAGTCTAGCCAACAGTTATGGATATAGTGAGACTCAAGTTTAGCAACATAGTGTTAAATCTTGGGTTAAGTGCAAAAAAATCGAGAGGGATTTTCACAGCTTTACGTTTTCTTTAATACAGGCTGATCTAGCAGAATGACTGTGTTTTTTATTTCCCAGAACTGTGCTTATACATGCTGAAATAATACATGTCATAAAGCCAACATTCATTAGAGGAATTTGTCAGTGCACATCCCGTAGGACATAACAGTTTTAATCTGAAGCCATTAAAGACAGTGGCGAGATTTACAGCGTAGAAGACTACTCATTTGCCAGAGAGCCTATTAAGCTGGATGACTCTCCTAGATGGAAATTAACAGGGTTGAAAGGCAAGCACACCTCTCGAGAAGGATATTTAATTTGTATCACTACCTTCATGTTTTCCTTTAAGTGTACAGATGGGCAGACGCTGATGTCAGACCAGAGTGGAGTGTCGTCAGTGGCGAAAGTATATTAAAAGTTGCTGAGCGTGAACAGTTTGTCAAACAAGGTTTTAAGATTATCACACATTGGCAGAAACATCCCATCGATTTATAATGGACAACAAATAAATAATTTAGTGCTAGCGGCTTGATTAACTCTCTAAGGAATAAATAAATACCATTAGTGGATTTACAGATGGTATTAGCCAGCAAGAAAGAGGCTTTGAACAATTTCCTATGCACATCATGGCCGGTTTCATTTTAAACTTGATGGGGAAACTTCAATGCTTAATTACATGGATCACCATCTCTAGATATTATAGATGTGAGCATTGAATTTGTAGTATGGATTGTCACTACTACTTGTATTAAGCAGAGCTGAATGTGAGCGACTCAGGACCCTACCCTCCTCCATCATGGTGCTCTGAGGCGTAGTGGTCCATCTCCGTGCCTGGAAGAGGGTGGACAGGAGGGGGAGGCAGTGGAACGTTAGCCCAGTTGGAGCCATTCATCTTGGTGGGCTTGGCGTTTGCTTTGGTCTTTTTCTTCTTTCCACCTTTCCCACCTACAACAGCAAAAGTTGGAGGATATTAGTTAGAGCTTGAACACAGAATGGAGTCACGTGATTTCCAATTTCCATGTTTTTACACTGATTTATTCCCCAAACATGACATGTGCTTGAAATCTCTATACTAAGTGAAGGCTCTTCCAATGCCACTGTCAAATGCAATTGCTTGTATTTTAGCATATACAACTCCTCTGCACACGACTGCTTTCAAAATGTTCTGAGCAAACACAGCCATAAAAGCAATCTCAAGGCTGCGTGGTGAAAGAAACAGTTTACGACATGTCAATGTCTGAAAAAATGAAGACTCAAAAAAAAAAAAGAAGAAGACATTTCTGTAAAAAAAAAAAAAAAACGTTGACCTCCTTTTTACCACGATTGCCATTCATGCAACTTACTGGAGTATCTTTGTTTGCAACTCTAGTTCCATTTAATGAGTATATGCACTTAAAAATACGGAGAAAAAAAAACAAAAACAAAAAAACAGAAATGTGTGAAAGTTGGGGAAAAAAAAGGCTGTTAAACTTGAATATGACACACCCACAATCTCCCAGGACAAATGATTTGGCAAATCACAAACTTGCCCAAGAACCAGTACGTAGGATAGTAATTAATCAATCTTGTCACAATCTAATTAACAAAACCATCTAAATGTAACGGCCATCAATGCCAGATGAAGACATTTGGGACAAGGAAGTGATGTATATGCGTGTCCTCCGCAGAGTACATGCAGAGGCGGCAGGATTCATTACTGTAAATTATTAATGCCGCCGTTGGCAAACTCAACGTGACCAGCGCTTTGGCGCATGTTGCCAGATCCTTCCGTGTTTCAAGCCAGGCATAAAATAGCTGAAGCTGATGGAGTCAGACACACGGCCAAATGCAAACAGGGGGGAAAACCTTCACTGGCAGCACTTGTATTGTATGGGATCCTATCTGTCATCATCTGCCTCTGTCTGCCAATGGCCTCTAATCGTCCCTGCCGCCTCGAAATGTTCCGATTCAGGCAACCCTGTGGCTTCAAACATCATGTTATTTAATATGATGCCAGGACTTTGACAGGGCTATACATTAAGTCTAAAAAATTCTTTATAAAAGCCATGTTGAATCACATTCAAGGGCTATGAATAGACTATCTTCCCTGGATCATAAAGGAATATTCCACCCAAAAATGAAAATGGTCATGTTGTTCAAAAACCATATGACTTTCCTTCTTCTGTGGAACATAAAGACATTTGAAGAATTGTGCTGATCAATGAGTTGAATTAAAGACTGAGGCTGTCAGATGCAAAAGCAAAATAAAATTGGTTCCTTTGACTAGTACTTTACGATTTTATAGTACTTTAGGATTAGTTTGTCCCAAATTTAAGTAATTTATGGACAATAAATAACTAGTTTTCAGTGCAATAAGAATCATTCTTTTAAATCTTTTCAAAAAGTTGGTCTACTCAGTTCACAAAACACAGTTCAGACCGAATTTTGTGAACTGGCTGTGAATTAGAAAATGGCAAAACCATTTGATTATTAGTTGACCCAGTGTCTAACAGATTCGGATGAATGAAATAAAAAACTGTATTTTGGCCCTTTCTTAAGCTTGAAAGCTTCGTTTCACATTTATTGTGCAGTCCTTACATAGGGAAGACGAACATGTAAAGCTCTGTTCATTTCAGGGTGCACTATTCCTTTAAGTGTGAAAGAACGAGAAAGCAATAGGATGAGTACTGTAACTATGCACAGTTTAGGGCAGATTTGTCATATGGAGGCTGACGTTTATGATACTCTCGGCAGTCGGCCTATTAGAGAGCGCTCCCATCGCCGGAACTTCTCGCTGACGGTGCGCTATTGTTCTGGCGGGCGAGGGAGAGCGGGAGGCATTAGGAGACTTGCGAAAGGATGGAAGTGTCAAACGAAGATGAATAAAGCATGCTAGTAATAAAAAAAATAACAACAGGCTAGAGGCAGAAGAGGCAGAAGTGGCTGGAGTGGGGGGAAGTAATTGGGTTTCCTAATCGTTCCTCTGGGTGACGCGTGGCGTCGGACAATAAATGGAGAGATGGCATGATTACTCAATCACTCCCTCACTTCCTCACTCTCTCTCCTCCTTTCTTTCTCCCTCTGTTTGTTGAGTAGAGGGCATCAATAATGTAAACGAGTCTCTGCTGAGGAGTCAGGGCAGCTCCTGAAATTACCAACGTAAGAAATGTGAGGAAAACAGACAGGAAAGGTGCTGTGGGACAGCAGTGACTCGACTGACAAACATGAGGTTGCTTTCTGAACTAGGCCAGATCAGAGGCGAAGAAACTTGGCTGTATTTCATAACTTAAAATTCCACACCTTTAACACATCAGTGAGAGCTTGATCAACTCCGTTCTATCTTGTACAATGAATTATGACCTAATAATACACCATCGTGGGAAAAAGGAGTAATAACAGTATTTGAAAATAATTTGTATTTAATGGGGCAGTACAAAGACTTTATGGCTTTCTGTTACAGGGAAATGCATGTGTTTTTGATTACAACAAGAACGTTTTTCACTAAGGAAGGCTGTGAATTTTGGCTTTCAGAACACAAAACAGCAAACATACCCTTTGAATGGGTGAAACTTGTTTCACTGTTTTTGCTTTCCTTAACCACCTTTAAATTCATTAAAAACCTGCCTTGACATCTATAAGAGAAGATCAGATTCTAAAATTGATGTGATTCCTGATATAGAATTAAACTCAAGCACTGAAATAATTCACATGTTCTGTGTGGAAATCATACCAGTACACTGGGATCAATATTGAAAGTCCAAATATTTCAGAATTATTTGGGATAGTAGGCCAAAATGACCTGCTGCAAACAAATGAAGAACATATGTTTGCTGGGAAACAATCAAGCGCAATCTTTGGAAATGCAAATGTGATCCTTGCTTATTCGCTCAGCATTTTTTCTCCTTCAACCATGCATACTTCGAATTTGTTCTCTCTGCCATTTGCTCAAAGCCTTTTTTGAATAAATCGTCTTGTCATAATCAAAAATTATTTCAGTAAAAAATGATGAAATATATAATCTTCAAAAGTTTAGGGTCAATTTTAACACTTTTATTAATACTTATTTAATACTTGTATTGCTTGATACATTTATTATTTTTGTTACTAGCATTAAATTGATCAAAAGTGACCATAAAGTCCTTAATATTGTTCTACTTCAAACAAATGCTGTTCTTTTCATCACAGAATCTTGCAAAAATCTCTCTCTTTTTTTTATTAAAATATTTATAAATATATTAAATATTTATATTTTATAATAATAAGAAATGTTTCTTGAGCAGCTAATCAGCATATTAGATTGATTACTAAGGATTATATGACACTGTTATGGCTTCTGAAGATTCAAAATAAATTATTTCACAATATTTCTGTTTTTAACTTTTGAACGATAATGTATATTTCCAAAAGCACGATATGTATACATTTTCTGAATAATGAGTAATGAAATGCGAAAACAGTTTTTTTTTTCATGTTATTCAGGTTGTTAGATATGCTGCATGTAGTATCACATTATATCATTACAGCCTTAAAATGCTACACAAAGGTTAAACAAGATCAGATTGATTTGATTTGGTCATGATCTCTATCGCCCAAACAATCCTTGCCTGAAAAGCTTGAGATGTTTGACCTAAATCTACCCTTGGAGTCCTAATTGTGGTCTATGAAACACTTGAGCCAGATGCTTGGAGAGCTTCCCATCTAATGTCTGAGGCTGTGTAGGGTTACTGCACAGTTAAAGCACTGGCATGAAACTTGATTAGAGAGGAGAAAGAGAGCCACATGGACAACGAGACGAGAGGATGGGGGCCGTCTCTGTGTCCTATAAATGACATTGTAATTTTTAGTACATGAATTTTATTGTAGCTTGTAACCATTAACGGGAGGAATTCGCTCAAATCAACCCTCTCAAGAGTGTGTGTGCATTTCTGAGTGGTTTCTTTTACATTGCAACAATTGCCAATGGCAAAACAAACCTGTGCTTAAATCATAAACACACTGACATTGTTAACACAAGGTTAATGACAATGTCAAAAGATGCTTTGCTGGAATTACAGCATGTGCAACATGTCAAACGGAGGCAGAAGATAAAGATTGAGTGGACCATGTCATGCATCATTTCCCATTTACATGAGGAACCAAAATGTGAAGGGAGAAGACTAGAAACTCTATGCTAAATTCTTAAAACTTTAAGGCAACTTTAAAGCATTTTTTTTTTTTTTTTTGGTAAGGCCAACATATATTTTTTAATTGTTTCCAATGGGAACACTGCGTATTTAAAAACAGCAGTATGAACAGGTTACTGAGCGTCTATTTCATGCACGCTTGGCGTATTTTTCTGGTCACCGAGAGTTGAAAAATGTTCAACTAGCAGAATGTGATGGTTGGTCGGTGTGGCATTCGTCCCGCCCCTCCTCCACTGTGGAGGCTGGGTAAAAAGTGACAGTAATTAGCGTTACGTTTTACCCAAAGTTGAACATTTTTCAACTCTTGGCGACCAGAAAAATACGCCAAGCGTGCATTAAAATAGACACTAAGTAACCTGTTCTTGCGCGCTTGGTGTATTTTTCTGGTCGCTGAGAGCTGAAAAATGTTCAACTTTGGGTAAAACGTAACGCTAATCACTGTCACTTTTTACCCACACCACACCAACCAACCGTCACATTCTGCTTGTACAACAACAAGAGACGACAACAACAAACACAAAAATGGAACAAAATCATTTAAAACAAGGGCCAAAGCAAGTGCTTTACATTCTGTCTACAATTTTTATATTAAAAAACAAACTATCTGTGAAATCAGATTCTAGTAACCAGTGTTGGGGGTAATGCATTACAAGTAACTCGAGTAATCGTAATCAGATTACTTTTTTCAAATAACTAGTAAAGTAATGCATTATTTCAATTGACAAAAATAGTTCTACACTAAATGTGAGCATGCATTTACTTATTTCACAAAAAAAACACATTTAATATTCATTTAATAAAAACATTTAATACTAAAGACAGTGAAATGTTTAGAAAAAGTAACGCAAAAGTAACGTAACTCATTACTTTTTATAACAAGTAACTAAGTAACGCAATTAGTTATCGCAATATTGTAATGCATTACTTTTAAAAACTTTCCCCAACACTGCTAGTAACACAGGAATATGTCGTGTCACGCCACATCCAGTGTAGGCAGCATCACTGATTATGAGTTCCATCTGCTTTTGTCGCTTCATGTCACGCCGCTCGCATCTGGTGTAGACATAGTGTAGACGTTCTTGATTTTAAACAGACTTTTTAAGAATGAATTTATAGAAAAACTTTTTACAAAAAGGTTTGTGAAGCACCGAATAAAACATATAAAGGTTTATATAAATTGTCTTTTTTAGATAAACAGGACTTTTACATTCACACAGTGGATGTAGATCCAGTAGAGATGACAGCTACAAGGAACACAATTATTATACAAACCATACAATTCACAGTATACAGCAGGAGTCATGGCGTGTGCACCACGGTTAGTGGAGGTGAAAGGGGAGAGGAGCAGACTGAAGGAAAGATGCGGGTGGGTTGCTGACCCTGGACCGGTGAAATACCAACCTGACAGACTGTTGCTTCGATCTGAGCTGTTGTGGGAGCTGGTGGTGCTGAAATCCTGCGATTGGTTGTGTGGCATTCTATTAGACAATCCATCAGCCAATCGGTAGTCAGGAATGAAAAGGAGTGCTAGTGGGAGGCGAAGGGCAAAAAAGTGGCATCAGGTGGAGGGCAAGATGGCACAAGCGCATGCAAGGGCGTGCAGTTAGAGCAACAAGCAAAGCACTGAATTCACACACAACTCCTATTTAAAATGCCTATTATTTCTAATTTAACAATGCTTAGACTTGTTACTTAATTTGAACACTTTTCGATCTGTTCCCAAACGGAGTGAGTTGCTGATAATATAATATAATATAATATAATATAATATAATATAATATTTAAATATACAATTGAGGCATCTTTAGCATCAGTTAAGATGCTGCCTAAATAGATAGCAGGCAGCATGGCAGCTCACTAGGTTTTGGAACAGAGCCTAATTGTTTTAAAATCTCTCAATTTGTCTAGTTTCTTGGGAAAGTGTCTCATTCAGATGTTAACAACATACATTAGTGCTAATTTTTCCTGGAATTAATTCTATTTGTTGGCAAGTTAACCAGTCCATGGAAACATTTATACGTGTGATTTACAGTCATTTTATAGTTGGAGGTTTATTCAAGTCCAAATGAAAGCGCAAATGGTTTTTAATTGCGTTAAGGAACAGCTACAATTTATCATTCTGTTCAGCTGCGGAGAATAAGTTCATTAATATGGATAGTAGTACTTTTTTGATTAAAAAAGCAGTGTGCATTTGTTTAAAAGCTTTTCAAAATAGAATAAATCTTGGATAATGATGTTACATTCTTTTAGCCCAAAGACAATTTAAATAATAAATGCAGTCCGTTTGGTTGGAAACACATTCAAGGGTCACTGATTTTGTTATGGACCAATGATACGCATTCATATTGTTCCTGGATGTCAAAAAAATGCAACATTAATACAATGTTGGTCAAATTAACACTGATACAAACCTCAGGCAATATCCAGAAATAGAGCAATTGGCTTTGTTTCAAAAGATTTTGGACGTAAAAACTGCACAAAAACAAGCTCACATGAAGTAACACACACAGACACACACATACACACACACACACACACACACACGCACGCACTCACGCACGCACGCACACACAGACAGACCCCTGGCCCTTCAGCAAGACTCACTGTTGTTGCAGGAGTTCTTGTCTGGCAGTGAGTAGCCCAGGCTGGCCATTTCCTGCTTGGCCTGTAGGGAGGTCTTCCATTGGGCTTCGGGCAGATCAACGGCCAGCTCATGAATGCTGTTGGAATGGAGGATCTGGGTTGTGGCATAGGGCGTGGCCTGGGAGGCTGGGCTTGGACTGCCAAATCCACCTTTGGTGGTGAAGTCAATGCTGCTGTAAATGGCTCCGTCTGAAAGCATGGTGCCGGTTTTATCAGCCTGGGCACTGGGCATCACGTCTGAGAAGCACAGCAAGATGGAAGGAAGGAGAGATGAACAAGATTGTGAGGCTAATATCTTAGAGACATTTGAGGAGAAGTGCAGAAGTGAAGTCTCTTTTGAAATAAATCAAAACAAAATATGTATTTCCACAAACTGGCATTAAAATATTATGTTTATTTAATTTTAATATTATATTATTTCTTTCAGAAAACCAGGTTGATTTTGTAGGTACATTTTTAAGTGTCACACACATTCACACATATACATAATACTTAAATAATTATGGAATGTGAGTCAGTGTAAATAATAATAATAATAATACAGTAATACACCATGTAATTAATAATAATAATACAATTATATGCGTACAATAAATGTATGATATGAAGAATCATTGTAAATTATTAATATTCTCAAATATTATTATTATTTTTATACCTAATACTAATTATGGAATTATGAAATTTTGTTATCTGAGTAAGTGTAAAATTATTATTATTATTATTTATATTATTTTATGTAATTTATATGATAACATTTAAAATGTATATTGTCAGATGTGATTTTATATATTACTAGTAATTAATTTTTAAATGTCATATATCATACATTATATAAATTAAATAAATTAAAATATATATGTAAAAATACTACTAATAATACTAATTAACTAGTCATAGTTAATAGTCAATGTGTTCCCTATACTAAAATGTATACAAAATATATACAGTTCTATTAAAAATAAACAGATCACACATAGTTTGTGAATATGTGCAATTGGATTGGACTAGACTAGACTAGACTGTATAATAACCTAGACCAGACTGTAGACTAACCCAGACGACTGTAGACTAACATGACTAGACTAGACTGTAGACTAAACTAGACGACTGTAGACTAGACTAGACTGAAGACTAAACTAGACTAGACTGTAGACTAGACTAGACTAGACTGTAGACTAACCTAGACGACTGTAGACTTGACTAGACTAAATTAGACTAGAATGTAGACTAAACTAGACTAGACTGTAGACTAGACTAGACTAAACTAGACTAGACTGTAGACAAAACTAGACTGTAGACTAAACTAGACTAGACTGTAGACTAGACTAGACTGCAGACTAAACTAGACTAGACTGTAGACTAGACTGTAGACTAGACTAGACTAGACTAGACTGTAGACTAGACTAGACTGTAGACTAAATTAGACTGTAGACTAGACTAGACTAGGCTATAGACTAGACTAGACTGTAGACTAAATTAGACTGTAGACTAGACTAGACTAGACTGTAGACTAAACTAGACTGTAGACTAGTCTAGACTGTAGACTTGACTAGACTTGACTAGACTAGACTAGACTGTAGACTAAACTAGATGACTGTATACTAGACTAGACTGTAGACTAGACTAAACTAGACTAGACTAAACTAAACTAAACTAAACTAAACTAAACTAGACTAGACTAGACTGTAGACTAGACTAGACTAGACTAGACTAGACTAGACTAGACTACACACCACACCACACCACACCACACTATACTATTTTGTGTGAACAGGCCTTTCATTTATTTTCCCTTTAGCTCACTGCTACTACTATGCTCTTTTTTCTTCACACTTCTGGATGAAATAATGCTGTAACTCCACATTTGTGTGTATGTGTGTGTACTGAAGGGAAAATGATATACAGCAGCTGCATCTGCACCACTCAAGCTGTGGCTGTCCTTCACGACTCGCTGCCCGACCACCATCTTTTCCTCACACCCCCCACCCCTCTCCTCTGCTATCGGCCCTTCCTCTGTCTGACAGTGGGTCAGAACGACAGCCATTAGTTTCAGCATGACAGCAGGATGCGGGTGGCGATATAGGTCTGTCTCCAGCGCACAATGAATAAATGCGTGTGTCCAAACACACCCGATGCAATATGCATACAGGTATACATCATTGTCCAGAAATATCAAAGGGGAAGAGGACATTTTCTTTCAGATGATGGAGAGAGCTTACTTTTAACACTTTAAACTCTTGACTACAACCACATTTTTAATCATTTTAACATGTCCTAAATTTCTAGCCAATGCAGCAATGGGTCTAACAGATGATTTACCTCCCCGGCTGAAGTTGTTGAGGTCATTGGGTCCTCCAGAACCGCTATTAACAGGGAGACTGGTGGTCGGCCAGGAGTCGGCAAGCCACGGGTACCCCGAATCACTGGCATTCAGCAGACCAGGACGACTGCGGGAAGAGAAACCATGCATGTGAGACTTGATTCTCTATATTGAGTTTCCACACTATTTGTGCAATATATTTCCATAACTTTGCAACTCATTTGTGATTATTGGATATGGATTTTTAAATATTGATTCAGATTGACTGAGACAGAATAATTTAACAATAGTGAACTGGTTTGACTGAAAAGAAGAATTTCACTTATGAGTGTATGAAAGTTTTATTCATAAGCTCCACAACAGCACATGGAATATGTATTTTCATTACAGACAGTGTTGGGGGTAATGCATTACAAGTAACGCGGATTATGTAACTTTTTTCAAATTACTAGTGAAGTAACACGTGTTTGTCAGTCTTATGGCATCTCTTTTTTTAATAGAAAATGCTAATTTTTCTAGGGATTTTAGTGAGAATTACCACATTTTTCCAATTTATTCTTATTTGAAACACTAGTATTATAGTGGGGTCAACTCAATATTTTGTTTTTCATTGAAACCTGGAAATAAACAGAAAGCTTTAGAAGGCATCTTTCATTGTAGATACATAAGAAACACACAAATCGAACACCCTTGTGTGTGTGCCGACAGACACACACCCTCATTTAACAGATCACCCCTCACTATAATACAGCATCTTTAGCTCACCAAACTCCTGTGTTTTACAACACACTCCTCCACATCTGACAATCGGCTCACATTGGAGGTTTCATTTAACAGGTGTTGTGAGTCTTCCCAAGGGGGTGTGTGGTGTAAAGGCATCATTAAGACTTTAGGCTGTCATGGGTGAGTGCTGTGGGCCATTACGACCACTTTACTGTGCAATCACCTCTCGGATGCTTGTTGCCACGGGCAACAGATGCTGAGGAGAGCTTGTGTTCCAACCTCTCTGTGGTGCTTTTACCCCCATTCCTTCGTTTTTGTGCTGCTAAAGCACCATTCCCACTATAAAAAATGGCTTTTTTTTTTTCTCTTCAGAATGAGTGTAGATGGAAATAAAGAGCCATTGGTTGTGCCAAGGCTGGGAATGTAACAATAGAGGAATGGAGAATGAGTGGAGAGGTGGATGAATGAAGTGCTCAAGGACTTCCTCATTTTTTCGGCCCACATCTATGTATTTCGCCTTTCATCACTGTTAGAGGAGCAATTTGTGGTCATGGTCACAGAGAGTCAGAGCAATGCTGGTGCGAATGAGAGATTTTAAAAGAACACAAAGAGCACAAACCAAAAGACATTTTTTTTTAAAAGCAAGTCAGTCCACTCGACGGCCATCTTGGTAACGCCCAACAGCTATTTTCAAGCCATGCAAGTACAGCTCCTATCTACTTGAAATCTCCAAAACTGATCTAAATAAATAAATAAATGAAAATTACTGTTGTTCCAAATTGTATTATTGTATTGTACAATTGTATTATTGTTCAAAAAATATAAAACTAAATAAATACTGTACATTTTCTGTTATTTAGCCACGTTCAAATTTTTTACTACTACTATTATTATTTTTATTATTGTTGTTGTTAAACAAATAAAAACAAATAAATAAAAATTGAAGCGTTTAGAAAAAATTCTAAATTGAATTTTAATTATAATTCTGTCATGTGCCCACTCAAAGGTATTTCTGTTCAATCAATCAATCAATCAATCAATGTTGTTCCAAATTACATTATTGTATTGTACATTGTATTGTTGTTCCAAAACTAAATAAATACATTTTCTGTAATTTACCCATATGCAGGTTGTTCCAAAATAAAATAATAATAATAATTATTATTATTATTAAAATAAACAATAACAACCACAATAATAATAATAATAATAACAACACTAATAATATTTATTATTATATTGTTGTTCCAAAACTAAATAAATACATTTTCTGTAATTTACCCATATGCATGTTGTTCCAAAATAAAATAATAATAATAATAATTGTTATTATTATTAAAATAAACAATAACAACCACAATAATAATAATAATAATAATAACACTAATAATTATTATTATTATATTGTTGTTCCAAAACTAAATAAATACATTTTCTGTAATTTACCCATATGCATGTTCTTCCAAAATAAAATAATAATAATAATAATAATTATTATTATTAAAATAAACAATAACCACAATAATAATAATAATAATAATAATAACACTAATAATAATTATTAATATATTGTTGTTCCAAATTACATTATTGTATTGTATCATTAATAATTAATAATTTGCTTAATAATAAAGTATTATTATTAAGCAAATAAAAACAGAAAAAGTGTTTTAAAAGTGTTGTTCAAACAAAAAGCAAATAGTACTATTGTTCCAAATAAAGTCCATGACCCCTTCTCATGGCAACTAAAAAAAAAAAAAAAAACAGTGGTCCAGCTTATACACTTCAAATACACACAATTTTCTTGATAGGGCTCTATTTCTGTTTAACCGTAGTTGTCGAATAATCTTCCACGGTAAGTGCATTCATGTACGTATATATTTAACCCACAATATTCCTTTGCATCTTATAATTAACCCAAAACTGAGCTTCATTTGAGTTGAGGCTTCATTTCTGTCAGCTGCCATACTGAACGTTGTGATATCCCCTATTCATTTGACCTGTGTCTCTGGCACAAACAAGCTCATCCAGTGACTCAGGCATACTGTAGATGTGCATCAAGACACACCAGTCGTCTTTGTCTCTTTTCATTCTCTATTTCACTGTGACTTTCTCTCTCGACTCCTCCCACTCCTGCTCTCTGTGGATGTATATTTGCCCTGAGGTGGCTTGTCTCCCCCAGGTCCGGGGAAAAGTGTGTGGTTTTTGAAGCCGGGGGCAATATACTGGTAATGGCAGTGTAGCAGCCTGTCGCTCTCTAAGCCACAGGTTTTAATAAGAACCAGCGGAGCCCAAATGGAGGGTCTCGTGCTGAGGAGGCGGGGGTCCTGACAGACTAAGCGCCCCCTGATGTGGCAGCTGAATGCCAAAACAGGCCCTCAGGGGGGACGAGTCATTCAAATTGATGGTTCCTCCTAAGACACGTTGACTTTTTATAGGGTAATACGTTGAGGACTTCTCAAACATTCCCCCTCCGCCTCTGCTTTTTTTTTCTGTCTGAAAAACAATCCTGTGCCCTCCTCACCTCCGAAGAAATGCTCTTTCCTACCTGTTTACAATCATGTCCTCTCTACATTTGCTGTTTTTGTTTTGTTTAGCCCTAAGGTGATCTTTATGAGTTACTTTTTGAAATCTGTTTTCGATTTAGTGTTTTAACAATTTCTTTTAAATAAAATGTTCCATATTTAAAATAAATGTGCATGTTATTTTCGAGGAAAATTCGTTTTCTTTTGTGTTTCATCATATAATACCTGTATGATGTGTATTTGTATGTATTTGTATGATGTGTTTCATCATACAAATATCATATAAAGGAAGATTGTGCTCCACAGTAAGAAAAAAATTATGACTTTATTTATCATAATAGTGACTATGTACAACTACATTTTCTTATTTTTCAAATTTTTTTTTTTTTTAGCTTTTATTATATTTTAAACATCACAGTGTGATTTTATATCTCACAATGTGACTATATTCTCTTATTTATTTACTTAAATAAAATTTTTATCTCACAATTAACTTATTTCCCCCCCTTCAAGGCAGAAATGGGCTTCCATAATAACTCTTTCCATCTCTGAAATGAATTTTCATCAGACTTTCCATTCTATACTTCATCTGCCATTTTGTGTGGGTGGGGACCAATAATATTAACCAATAATATCACAGATTTGCGTTTCACAATCAAATTACAGCAAGCCCTGCCCAATATTATTTCTGTTTCACACGAAATTCGAAACTTTAACTAAAGTGCTGAGCATTTTGAACAATTTCTGAAAAATATTTTTTCATAATAGTTGATCATGTATTATTGTATATACAAATTGTTAAGTCAAAATGTGTCAGTTTATATAAAAATTAACATTAACAAAGACGTTAACATATACAAAATTAGTATAAAGTGTTTAAGGCCTGTTCACACCAAGGACGACAACTACAATAAAGATATAGTTCTAAAAATCATTCTAAATATTAAAGAATAGCAGAGTCCACACCACAACTATAACGGCACAGAGAAACAATAGCATTATAATCACTTTAAGAAGGATTTTTTTTTCCAGCTGATGAACAATAAAAGCATTGACAGCCAATCAGAATCCACCAGACTTTAAAGAGATTAAGCATTTAAAGTGGAAGAAGACAAAACTGCATCATGTGCTCATCATAAACAGATCATTATCATTTGTTAGTGTGGACGCTAATATAGCTATAGGTATAGGTTAGCTTTATCATGTAAGCTAAATGTGTAGTGAATGCAGTTTCCTTTAAATTGAAGAGTTGGTAAATTGAGTGACCCAGAAAAATGGACGTTTCATGAATTTGACTTTGATTTCTCTTGTAAACAAGCACATGCATACTCTCCCAGCCAGCCGTCACAGGGATCATTTGTAAGTGTGGGTGATGATGATGTTGACTGTGGTAACGGCGGCTCTGTCCTTGCATTCATCTTCTCCCTCGCGGGATGATTAGATTGAGAAATATCGTTTTAGCGGGCATATTTCTGCCCTGCAAATCACCGGGAGCGGGGCCAGGGGCCTCATCCCAGCCCTGACACCAACCCTGAATCCCTCTCCTCAGACAGCAAGAGCGCACTGTGGCCTTGAGACCAAAGAGATTTGATTTGGCTCCATTTTTCCCTGCCATGCTCCTAGACACGCGCGCAACTGTGAAATACAACCTCGCAGTGCGTCTGTGAGGATCGTCGTAAACAAGCCGAGTGAGCAATATTAATCCCAATCCTACTTCATAAATCAGACGGGCTTTACAGGCCCACACGCCCTCCAATACAGCAGCAGAAAGAGAGAGAACATGAGAGAGACTGAACTAAAAGCCTGCACATTAAATTATGCTTAAAGCATGCTGAAACATGCATTTGCTTTTCGGATTTACATTAGCTGGAGGATGCTGTCGCTTGCTTTGAGCACAGTGAAAATCTAACATACACACAAACATGTGCGATATATTGTGACACAATATATTGAAACACAAAGCATGCAACGATATTGTATCGTGGATAGTGACAATATGTGCTGTGCATAGTTTACCCAAAGTGAAAATTACTGTGTGAGAAAAAATTCAAGTTTACAGAGTTTTAGTGTCAGTACTACATTAAACTACTATATATAATGTTGAATATTATGTATAATGCAATGGGGGAATATTTGTGGGTCCTGATAATGCCAAATATCTTATGTCTTATATCTTAAGATATATATTATCTTATTTTTATTCTGGTGTCACCATCGTCCTGTGCATTGGGTTACCAACACCAAGTCCAAGCCTATTTCCAATGTAATTCCAAATTAAGCATTTTAATCAAAAGTAAATTTTTTGTTAGCCTTTTACCATATGTCTTGGAGTATCGCAATAATATTGTATCGTGAGTTCAGTATCGTGATATGTATCATATTGTGACATGAGGGTATCGTTACACCCCTACTATTTTCACACATGGTAAGGTGCGGATGTAAATTTCTTAACATTTTGAAAATACAAACATTTTCATGAATCCGAAAATTTACATCTGAACTGCTTTAGGAATGATTTACACAAACATTCGTTTCATGAATGAGGCCCATTGTGTGAATAATATGTAATCATGCAATCTATAAAAAGTAACTGTATGATTACGAGTATTAAAACATAATATATTCTAGTTACAATTACTTAATTTTTAGAATCTGATTACGTAATCCAGATTACATGTAATCAGTTACTTTCCAGCACTACGTGTGTGTTTTGTGGGAGCCACAAAAAAAAAAAGAATACATTTGCTAATAAAGAAACAAAAAGGAGAAAAGGAAGAAAAAGTGTGTAGGAAAAAGAAAGCATGCAAGAAAAAAAACTGCCATTATCAGTTTCCATCAGTTCAAGGCCTGACCAATATGCCGCCTATTTATCTTCCATGAATCATTTATTCTGTGATCGATTAAGCGTAATTGTTCAGTACAAGCAATTTGGCAACAGCCAATGAGGAGCTTCAGAAACAGACGCGGCTTCATTTGCCATCGTCTAATTAATGCAATAAACAAAGACTGTAACAAATGAACACATTCTCCTGTTCACCCATCATCTCTCCAGGAACTTTAGTCATGGGGATTCATCCCGATCTGACAGAAGAAGGCAGATCAAGTGTTCTGATGCATGTAGAGCACCTTCACAGCATAAACCCACTTTTGGTAACACTTTCTATGAAGACAGTATATATAATGCATTATATTAAGGTAATGGATGCTGATTGGTCAATACATAATATAACATATACAATATAGTAACAGCTAAGATGTGAAATACCAACTGGATACATCACTGCATTAAATTAATTAAATATATATTATAAAAAAATAAACTATATGTATATATATATATATATATATATATATATAGTTTGAAACAAAATTACTACTATTTTAATTTCAAAGAAAATATAAGCAATGAGACAGCTTAGAATCATTATGAATATGTATGATGTCTTATATATAGGTTAAAATGAGAATAAGGCATTGTCAATGGCTATATAATGTATTACATACACAGACCTCATAGTGTTACCAAGAATGATTGTCTTAATTGAGATCTACAGAGGTAAGTGCTTATCTCTGATCTCTAGGGTGCTATATAGCTAAAGACAAGGTATCACTATTAAAAAAAATACAATTGGACGTCCTTTTTGATTAGATACGAGACCCATGGGATCTGGAATGGAATCTTCAAATCAATCAGCAGAACTTCACTTCCTGCAGGGGAATCAGGTGACACATGCTGGGGCTTTAATTTCAGCTTCTAAAACAGCTTCAATCTATAGATACAGCAGCAGAGACAATGAGAGGACGTGTGGGTGTGTGGAATTAATACAAAAAGATCCACAAACTCAGATTCTGAGTGAATTTGGTCTGTCGGGTTTGATAAAAGACACCCGGGCGCAAAAAAGACAGACCTTCCATTCCTGTCCGACTGGTAACTGGTGTCATTCAAATGAACCCTTACTCTCCTTCCCGCCCCCTAAAAAAACTGAAGCTTGCTGGAAGATTCCGGAAGGGTTAGTCTAGGCTCTCCCTGGGGTAATTATTTTTACATTATTACACATGCTCATATTCCAGCCACCCAGCTGAGGTGACAGGCAAATTTATCACTGCAGGGGTCCGTACAGGCAGCGGGACGAAGGGGGGGCTGACAAATGATAAAATAAAACCCCTCTCTGCTTAAATTGTTCCTGCTAATTCTTTTTGGGGGGTGAGATTTATGAGCGGCTAGCCGTCCGTGAAGGGAGATGTGCGGAGATTTGTGTGTGTACGTACAGTATGTGTGTGTGGTGTGTGTTTGACAGAATGTAGGGTACACAAACAGGCAGAGCTCATATTTTTATCCATCAGTCACATGATGATATCGGAGCGAGCTTGATGTATAAGCATAGACTTGCTGTGGGTGATCTGTTGATTAAACTGGGTGTTCATGGGTACATATGACTTCTTGTGTCAAAAAAGTTCTTATATGACAAATCTAGAGTTCATTTGAATGTTTAACTAAATGTCATTAAATTGTAATATTAGACACTGATAACTTATTTTAAATAATTAAAATATTTAATTTAATATAAACAATAAGCTATTCAATTGATATTTAATTTATATTTTGAATAGCTTATTGTTTATATTAAAATAATATATATATATATATATATATATAATTATTTTAAATAAGTTAACAAGGCCTAATATTATAATTTTTATGTATATTTATAATTTAATATATAAACAAAATGTAATAATAATAAATAAATGTAAAATTAATTTATTGTACAATTAATCATTTATTTTTTAATATATTTTTAAGTCTCAAAAATGTAAATATTACAGGCTTATTATGTATTTTTATGTAATAAATTATAATATGTTTTATAAACAAAATCTAGAGTTCAAAAGTTTATCTAAATGCTTACATTAAATTATACTTCACATTAAACAATGTATATTTAAAATTCATTATATATACATATGTATGTGTGTGTGTGTGTGTATATATATATATATATACATATACAAAATAAGAGAGATCATACAAAATGCATGTTATTTTTTATTTAGTACTCTCCTGAGTAAGATATTTTACATAAAAGATGTTTACATATAATCCATAAGACAAAAAAATAGCTGAATTTATTAAAATGACCCTGTTCAAAAATTTGTGAACCCTTAATACTGTGTGTGTTTACCTGGATGATCTACGACTGCTTTTTTGATGTGTGATGGTTGTTCATGAGTCTCTTGTTTATTCTGAGCAGTTAAACTGAGCTCTGTTCTTCAGAAAAAATCCCGGTCCCAAAAAATCTTCATTTTTTTCAGCATCTTTTGCATATTTGAACCCTTTACAGCAGTGACTGAATGATTTTGATATCCATCTTTTCACATGGAGGACAACTGAGGGACTCAAACACAACTGTTAAAAAAGGTTTAAACATTCACTGATGCTCCAGAAGGAAATACAATGCATTAATAGACGGGGGGTGAAAACTTTTGAACAGGATGAAGAGGTCCAAATTTTTCTTATTTCACTTGAAAATATATATATATATATATTTTCATTTAGTACTGCCCTTCAGAAGGACAAATTAAATACAATTTACCTTGATCTTCAAATTTCAAATGTTTTCACCCCCCGTCTATTAATGCATCGTGTTTCCTTCTGAAGCATCAGTGAATGTTTGAACCTTTTTAATAGTTGTGTTTGAGTCCTTCAGTTGTCCTCAGTGTGAAAAGATGGATCTCAAAATCATTCAGTCACTGCTGTAAAGGGTTCAAATATGCAAAAGATGCTTGAAACTAAAGAATCTGCAGGACCTGGAGGATTTTTCTGAAGAACAGAGCTCAGTTTAACTGCTCAGAACAAACAAGAGACTCATGAAGAACCATCACAAAACAAACAAACAGTCGTAGATCATCCAGGTAACCACACACAGTATTAAGAATCAGTGGTTCACAAACTTTTGAACTGGGTTATTTTAATAAATTCAGCTATTTTATTTTTTTTGTCTTGTGGATTATATGTAAACATCTTTTATGTAAAATATCTTACTCAGGATAGTACTAAATAAAAAATAACATGCATTTTGTATTATCTCCCTTATTTTGTTACAATCATTAACATTTTCACAGATTCTGCAAGTGGTTCACATACTTTTTCTTGCAACTGTATATAAATATATATATGTCTTTATTACTGATGCATGGACCCCCTGCTGAAGACCCTCATAGCGCCGAGTGTTAAGAATAAAACTGGTTGAATTGTTTATTTAAATTTGAAAGAACTGTATTAATGGTTATGCAAAGAATTGTTCCACATTGATGGACTCTACTGTGACTTTTAGAAGGTTAATCAAGCCGTTGACCCATGAGAAACGGTTGTGTGCCACAAGAGCTCTCACGGAAACCTACAGAAACAACCTTTCAGTTCTCTCCTCTGCAGCGTCTCTCAAGATGAATTTCTAACAGTGCAGGGATGGCGCGAACCCTTAAAAGCGGAGTACAGGTTGGAAGACGACTGCCTTGTAGAGGATAATGGTTTTGATGACCTTCCAGGGAATGATGGACAGAATATGAATGAGGTTTGGAATTGAGGGGCTGGTCTTTGAAGGTTAAAGGCAGGTGATTGGCACAAAGATAATAACCAGCGCTGTTTTGTGGCATGCTGAGGAAAAACAAGGGGAAACGAGAGAGCGGATGACAGGAATCTTACCTCCCGTTGCTCATCAAGCCTCCATCAACACGCTGGAACGTCACTGGGGTCAGAAAGAGGGTAGAAAACAGAGAAAAAGAGCGAGAGAGAGAGAGAGAGAGAGAGAGAGAGAAAGAAACTGAGTCATTGTAACATCATAAATTCACAGCAAAAATTCAATCTCTCATATGCATCATTCTTGTTCTAATTAATGGTTTTTAAACATGATTCCACGCTGACAAGTTAAAAACATCGGGAACTGATTAAGAAATAAAAAGTCTATGTATGCGTGTGTGTGTATATATGTCATCGTAATCTTGTGAAAAAGTGATTGAATTGCTCAGAGCACACATTAGATGAACATGCACAATGAATTTATGAAATCAAAGCATCCTGACATTTTATCTCCATGATTTCCTAGTTTTGTCTTCATATCCTTGCCAAAAGAAAGCAACTGAAACAAAAAAGTGTGCAAAAAGACAAAATGGACGGATGACTGATAAAAAGGAGACTAAATTAGGTGTACTTATTTAGTAAGCACTCATTTTGAAAACACTTTCATCCAAAGTAACTCAAAGTGCCTTGCTCAAGTGCACAACAGCAATAGTCCATGACTCGCTCCTTGCAGGGATCAAACCGGGAACTTTTTGATTCCAGAACATATTTTGAAGAATGTTTTTGTCCATTCAATGAATGTAAATGGGGTGTAAAACAATACTGAATCCCACTGTGTGTGCATTCAGGTTTTTTTTTTTTTTTTTTTTTTAAACTTCTTTTAGTATAAATTTTAAAATACATTAATACAGAATTTTCATTTTCCCTTTTCATTTTCCATATAAGCATTCACACTTATTTAACAAATATCACATGAACTAATCCAGAGTGACTCTTGGTCTGTTTAAACATCCTGCAGAGAATCTGAGGCCACGTCCTCAGTCCTGTATTTGAGTCCTTAATACGGTTACGTTCACACACAGTTCAGTTATTTACGGGAGTGACAACCGCATTCTATAACCAAACTCACGGCCATAAATTTTCAGGATTCACAACTACATTCTCGGAAAACCTGAGTGTGTGAACGGAACCGGACTGGATAACTAGTTGTCTGTTGCGTCAGACAGTAGCTGCATTTCCATTACAGATTTGCGCAAAACCTATTGCAAAATGATGGCATTTCCATTAACCGATGTTATGCGACTAAAACGTCTTTTTTTTTCTTCTCGTAATAAGTCATTCCAGAAATCATGACAACGGATGTTGGTAGGTTTACGTATATCCCAGCCACTGCACTAGCCATTATTTTTAATCAAAGGAGATGTAGGCATGTTATCTAAGCATTTATGGCAAGGAAAGCCCCTTATACTTGGGAGCGGCCACGTTTCTGGGCGTTTCTCCCTCCTATCTGCTTCGAGGTCGTGATAAATTCAAATTGTGGCATTTCTTTGTTGTTTAGAATCCAGTATTCCCGTAATACTTTTGTCTTTTATGAGTTTAATGAAGAACTCTCATCTTCTGTCCAAACATACCGCAAAATCTTTAAAGAATGATTGACTTTTACATGCGGCAGGTGACCTGCAAATGCGGAAAAACTGTTTCCATTGCAGTTTTGCAAAATATTTATTTTTTTAATTGCCTGAAAAACTACCTCATGTGAGCGTAAAAACATTTTTTGCAATATATGGGAGTTTTTGTGAAATGGACATGTTTCCAAGGAGTGTATTTTCAATTTGCGCAATTTAAAGGGTAATGGAAACGCAGCTAGTGTGAGTTGATCTGCAGCGTAGAGGTCTGTGAGGGATATTTTTGTCCAATCCCACTCCTGCCCACTCCCGCAAGACTATGTACCACTTCCGCCAAAAATATGTTAGATTTTATCCAGCTCCCACTCAAAACTTTAACGTTTTTCCTGTTCCCACCCGCAAAACCCTGTAGGAAGGGGTCTACACTACAGCTGCTCCTGTCAAATTTGTGTTTTATACGCGACTCAGAAAACAGACTTGGTTAATGCAGATTTGACGGACAAACTCGCAGCTCAATTGGACTAATGTCATGTCAAAAGCGATGAGGCTTCGAGCCTGAGCCATGGACTCATCGCTTCATCTTTGAGACTATTTTGGTCACTGTCACTATAGTTACTGATAAGAGAATATGGGCTTGACTCCAGTTGCACATTCGAGACGTTACTGTAAGCTGCTGTGTGAACGAGACATTTCGAAACTCAAACCTGTAAGTAAATGCAGTTGTCAATCCCAAAAACTGACAGTGCGAACGCAGCCAATCTGAATTAAAATAGTGACATTTTCTCTCCACTGTTGACAATCCATCCCCTCTTCTGACAAACAGACAGTCCAAACATTAAACCTGATGAACATTAACCAAGGTCCGTCTCTCCTCTGAGCTTCTGTTTGTTGGGTTTATTTGCATTCACGGCTAATTCCAGAATCTGGCATTTCAGTAAATTGAGAACAAACACTAAAGGTATTTTCTCTCCCCAAGGGATTCGTTTTATGTGGCACTATGTGTGTGTGCAGGTCTGTTAAGTGCCTATCTACAATAGGACACATTGCTGGCGCTTTGATGTGGCCCGTAGACTGGTGCTGGTCTCGGCTTTAGGCTGAGCTCCAGATAAGCACTCTCTCCAATATGAAAACTGATTACTCCTCTTTAATAAGCATTTACTGTGGCACGACAAAATCGCCGCATAAAAATTCCATCAAATCCTTCCTTCTCGCCCGAGCACAACTTGATTTAGCCTCGCAGTGATGACAGGTTTAAAGGGGGAAAGTGTGTGTTTGTGTGAACAGGTGTATTCGGATTGCACGTTTTTAACACCCTACGGCCTCAATTAAACATACAACTGCATGCCATATCTTTTCAGAACAAAGAAGCTTTGATGCAAACGTCACATCCTTTCAGAATCGGCCATCTTTCTTTGTTCTCTAAACCTTGAAACGTTCACATGATTTGCAGTGAACCGTGATAATGAAATGAAGACAATTTGGCTGCAGGAAACAAGAATAAAACAAAGATTTTCACTCAGTGCAAGAAGATGCCCTCGCTAGCATGGGCCGCTGCCTCTGCGAGCATCACGCACATGGGGTCTGGCGTGTCGGTAATGCGTCTGAACACCACACTTATCTGCTCGGCACATAGGCGCTAGGAAACCAAGAAGGATGTGGTCCCCTGGGAGCCGGCAACCTTGAAGCCCACTGAAGCAGTGGTGAGGAGAGACCACTGGAGTGCATTAAAACGAAAACTGGGGATATTGAGGCCATAAGACTTGGACACCTGACTGCTACGGTCTTATCTTCCTGGGGAAAACTGAAGTGCAGCGGTGTCCACTTTTGCAGGGAGACTGATTTCATCTGTAATGAAGTTTGGAGCGAAACCCTACTACAAGATAAAAGCACACCTCAATCCGCACACAATCCCCGAGAGATGTGGAGGGAACCTGGGCTAACTGAGTGACTTTTTTTTTTTTGCCTTTTTTGTGTTATCAATTCACTGTGTGATTGTGACCGACCGTGTGACTGTATCAGGTCATCACTGGTTAACCTCTGTAGGCCTGCGAATCTCCTATATTTCACGTTACTTGCAGACAAACCAACCATTGAATTACAAACACTTCTCTGCTATTGTGAACATAAAGTGGAAAATCAATGGCAGCGTGACCATATTTCAGAATGGGATGATATTTGATAGACCGAAAATCATGAGATTGATGGCAATATGGCTATGTTCAGAATAGCATACTATTTTCTGCCGTATATACTACGAGTACTATATTTGCTAAAAGGTGCCAAGCACAGTTCACTGGGTACAATATCCCACAATGCAATTCACCCAAATTATAATAGTATATAAATAATACTAAAATAACTGATGCTGTGTCTTACAAACAATTTGTAAAACATGCAGTGTATACTAAACAGTATTCAGTAAGCAAGTATTCCACTCTTTAAAAAACCCAGAGCTGTGTCCATAATATCTATATTAGTTAAAACAGAACATGTAGAAGCGTATATTACTGGAGGGAAATGAGAAAACCTTCGGAAAACATGTCGACAACCTTGTATGGCGAGAACAATTGAATCCCACATGTAAGTTTGTTCAAGCGGTTAATAACAAAGACAGGAATGAATCAAAGAACGGAGAACTCGGGTAGAGAACAAAAATAGTTCACAACACCTGCACAAACAAAAAGTTAGAAAGTGAAAATAGGACAATAAAAGAAGGATAAAGATGAGATGGAAAAACCACACGAGAAAATCAGCACAGGTGACCACTAAAAATGACCTAAAGAAAAGTACAAAGAAACACAAATGGAGAACTGCAGGATCTTGCAGCCCACAGATCTTCCATCTGACTCTGTCAACACAGTTTAGAAAGAAAAATGGGGGTCACAGTTTATACACAGCCAACAAATCAATGTTCACTTTTTGCATATTATCTTACATATATATGTATGCAACTTTTGGATGACAAAAAATGATTCATATTTTGTGTTTGAGACCCCTGAAACTGTTTCTATTTCAGCCAAATGTTAAATTACTCCTCATATTGTGCTGACAAAGTCAGGTGGGCATCATCTGAAGACTTCAACTTGAATCATGGGAAAGGGATACTTGATTGTGTAAAGGAAAGTAAGAGAAATGCAGGAAGAAGGAATTGGGGTTTCGAAAAGACGGGACAAATGAACAGTACCTGCAGGGGTGAAGGTGAACGACTGAACTGCAAAAACAAGAAGACAGAAAAGAGTGTGTGTTAAAAAGCCTGCAGTGCTCAGTCGGGCTTTGGAAGGTTTGTGTGTTTCTGTGCATGATTATTTGCATGCATATTGGAGTGTGTTTGAAGGTTTGCGTTATGCCATCAGAGTCACAACAGCAAGAGAGCAGCCAAAGGAATGAGACAGGCAGTCTAACACAGAAGACACACAAACAAACAAACAAACAAACAAATAATAATAATAATAATAAAAGAGTGTGTGTTTCAGTGGTGGCTGGTGCTTTTCAAGAGTGGGGAAGCACAGATATCTATGGAAGCTTGTTTCCATCACTAAATTGAAAAAAAAAAAAAAAAAAATGTAATTGCGACTTTTTATCTCGTAATTCTCACTTTTCTCACAATTCTCACTTTTTTTCTTGCATTTGTGTGACCTCACAAATGCGTCTTATAAAGTCAGAATTACGAGATATAAACTCAGAAAAAAACGTCAGTCTTTTTTCTTTCACAATTGAACATTATCACACACAATTGCAAGTTTATATCAAGAAATTCTGACTTTATATCAAGAAATTCAGACTTTATAACTTGCGATTCTGACTTTATATCAAGAAATTCTGACTTTATATCACACAATTCTGACTTTATAACTCATAATTATGACTTTATAACTCGCAATTCTGACTTTATATCTCACTATTCTGACTTTATAACTCACAATTCTGACTTTATATCAAGAAATTCTGACTTTATATCACACAATTCTGACTTTATAACTCGCAATTCTGACTTTATAATTTACAGTTTTGACTTTATATCACAATTCTGACTTTATAACTTGCAATTCTGACTTTATAACTCACAGTTATGATTTATATCAATAAATTCTGACTTTATAATTCGCAATTATGACTTTATATCAAGAAATTCTGAATTTGTATCACACAATTCTGACTTTATAACTCACAATTCTGACTTTATATCTCACAATTCTGACTTTATATCAAGAAATTCTGACTTTATAACTCGCAATTCTGACTTTATATCAAGAAATTCTGACTTTATATCACACAATTCTGACTTCATAACTTGCAATTATGACTTTATATCAAGAAATTCTGACTTTATATCAAGAAATTCTGACTTTATATCACAATTCTGACTTTATAACTCGCAATTCTGACTTTATATCACAATTCTGACTTTATAACTCGCAATTCTGACTTTATAATTTACAATTCTGACTTTATATCACAATTCTGACTTTATAACTTGCAATTCTGACTTTATAACTCAATTATGACTTTATATTACACTATTCTGACTTTATAATTCACAATTATGACTTTATATCAAGAAATTCTGACTTTATATTACACAATTCTGACTTTATAACTCGCAATTATGACTTTATATCAATAAATTATGACTTTATATCACACAATTCTGACTTCATAACTTGCAATTATGACTTTATATCAAGAAATTCTGAATTTATATCACACAATTCTGACTTTATAACTCACAATTGTGAGTTTATATCTCGCAATTCTGAGAGAAAAGTCAGAATTGTGAGATAAAAAGATGCAATTACCTTTTTTATTTTTTATTTCATGACGGAACAAGCTTCCATAGATATCACTTATCAATGGCATAACGTGTACTTTATTTTAAACTATTTTTGCAATTCTACTTCTAAAACTACTACTAAACAGAAAAATTGCTAATTAAAAATAATATAGAACTGTATTTGTACCGCAATATAAATACTATAATAAATAAAACATATCACTGTTTGAATTATTAGCTGTTTGTTGAAAAGTCCCACTCATCTGAAAGCTTGACCAATCACTGTGTAGAGAAGCTGAGAAAAAAATGTTGATTGAAAGCTGAATGTGCCCAATCATCATTTCTAATGCAGACAGGAGCCCAAAATGGCACATTAAAAACTCTTTGCCAGTGAACATCACTCTTTGAACCATCAAAATAAGTAATACTGTTAACTGCCATAGAGCACTTCAATTGGGCTCAATGAGCCATGGTTTTAAAATTTTGAAACACGCCAAGAGTGATTATATAATACATATAAGAATTATTTGTATCTAAATAAACATGGTTTCTGCAATTATTATTAAATTGTATAAGAAATTGTGCTTTCCGAGACATCTGAAAACAATCGCCACTGTGTATTTGAGTAGCCGCAAGCGGATCTCATCTCTACCTGCGTAATTGCTGAGACCCTTTCTCTTCTTTCTCCTCCAGTAGAGCCAGATGCTGAAGCCCATGAGAATGACCCAGCAGGCCCCTCCGATGCCCGCGATGAAGGCGGGCTGCTTCACCACGTCCGTGATCTGCTCCGTGATGCTGTTGTTCCTGCTCATGATCACATCCCGGAAGTCTTTACCTACATGAATACACACACAAAAGAGAAAACTGCTATTTAGTAAACTGAAAATTGTGGGTGAGTTTCTAAATTAGTTTAATAGCATGAGAAAAACACTTGTGCTCCAGCGAACATCAGCACAGCATTTAATCAACTCAACTAGAGCGTTAAAAGCTCATCACCTTGATCTTTAGTGTTACTTCAGTGAACAGATGGTAAAAAAAAATAAGTAATACAAATGTTGTATAAATAACAAGAAACAGTATTTAGAGCACATTTATTATTATTTTTTTAAATGTGACAATATTAATCGGAAATAATGTAAGTTGAGACTTCTTTTTTATCCATTAAGATTTGATTGGATGGAATCATGTTAGGCTATAAATATTATTGGTTAATATTACTTAACCCCATCCCACAGCAAAAAAATTGTTTGGAGGCAGAGAAAGTTGATGAAATATTATTTTTTTTAAAAATGCCCTTTTGAAGTAATGTGCACTGATGAATCATTCACAATAAAACTATGGATATTTGGAGTATGTTTACATGACAACAATGTACAAAAAATGGAAATGTTTTTTCCTTTGCATTTTTTAAAAGTTTTGCGTACAGACATTATATTATTAAAACAATCCACGCTGTATTCTGCTGCCTGGCCAGTAGTTGGCGATGTCACTTTATAAAGAAAGTGTGCCTACGGACTGAATACATGATACGCATGCGCATGACGTCACCGTTTTCACAAATGTGTGTTTTTATAGTTTACATGGAGACGATAAAGTATTGTTTTTAAAAACGTGCACTTTGAAACCCGTTTTCAAAAGTTTAAAAGGGTCCATTTTGATTTTTATGTTGGCTTGTAACTTTTTTTTTAATCAGCCTTTTTACTTCAAAAGATGGTAGGACACACACATACACACAAACTGCAGTGTTGATAAATAGTCTATCAGCCCCTGGCTGTGCGTGAAGATGGATAGTGAGCTTGACATTTGGGAATAAGGGCACGTCACCAACCAAATCATCACTTATGGGTCAAACCAGTCACAACCTGCTACAACTCACATAACTCACACTGTAAACACCTAAACCACAGAAAAAAACTGCAGCCCTGACCATAAGATTTAATTTAGATTTTGGTGACCCCACTCAAAACCATCCAAAGAAAAGTGAGCTTTTATGACCATAAGTGAGCGATATTTCTGACCATCACAGATAAATGGCAGATGCAGTGTGACAGTAAAGGTTATCGAAAGCAAAAGATGTCTCGTACCAATAATGATGGTTTGTGGTTCGCTCTTCACTCCCACCCCTGCGCTGGTGCTGGCAGCCACCTCCACCCGGTACTGGACCCCCGCCTGCAGACCCCCCACCACCACTGAACGGATGGCTGCGTCCACAGTCTTATTTACATGGAAACGGGTCTCATTCCCTAAACACCAGATCTGAGAGAGAGGGAAAAAAGCAAATTGTCTGTAAAAAGTCCATTTTTAATGATTGGGCTTCATTAACGAAAATGATTTTTGTGTAAATTACTCGTAGAGCCATTCTTATGTAAATTAGTGTATTCAGTTCAGTCCAAAAATTTATGAATAATGGGATTTACAGACAATTTATACAGAAATTTGCTCTGCTTGTTTCATAAATGAGGCCCATTTTGAACAAAAGTAAATATAGTAAACAGTCATCTAGTATTAACATTTATGCAAAATGACTTATTTATTGAGTTCAATCTCCTTGAAATAACCTGATGTTGTATTAAATGCTCAGGAAGAATGGAAATTGCCCCATGTGGGACTTGAACTTACAACCTTTAAGTTTCTAATGCAGATGAATTTAGCAACATCACATGGAGTCACACATATTTGCTGTTAGTTCAATAATATAATATAATATAATATAATATAATATAATATAATATAATATAATATAATATAATATAATATAATATAATATAATATACACTGCTCAAAAAAATTACTGGAACACTTTTTAATCAGAGAATAGCATCAAGTCAGTTAAACTCCTGGGATATTGATCTGGTCAGTTAAGTAGCAGAGGGGGTTGTTAATCAGTTTCAGCTGCTTTGATGTTAATGAAATTAACAACAGGTGCACTAGACGGGCAACAATGAGACGACCCTCAAAACAGGAATGGCTTTACAGGTGGAGGCCACTAACATTTTTTTTCCCCTACTCATCTTTTCTGACTGTTTTTCACTAGTTTTTCATTTGGTTAGGGTCAGTGTCACTACTGGTAGCATGAGGCGATACCTGGACCCTACAGAGGCTGCACAGGCAGTCCAACTCCAGGATGGCACATCAATACGTGCCATTGCCAGAAGGGTTGCTGTGTTTCCCAGCACAGTCTCAAGAGCATGGAGGAGATTCCAGGAGACAGGCAGTTCCTCTAGGAGAGCTGGACAGGGCCGTAGAAGGTCCTTAGCCCATCAGCAGGACCGGTATCTGCTCCTTTGTGCAAGGAGGAACAGGATGAGCACTGCCAGAGCCCTACAAAATGAACCCCAGCAGGCCACTGGTGTGAATGTCTCTGACCAAACAATCAGAAACAGACTTCATGAGGGTGGCCTGAGGGCTCGACATCCTCTAGTGGGTCCTGTGCTTACTGCCCAGCACCATGGAGCTTGACTAGCATTTGCCATTAAACACCAGAATTGGCAGGTCCGCCACTGGCGCCCTGTGCTTTTCACTGATGAGAGCAGGTTCACCCTGAGTACGTGACAGATGTGAAAGGGTCTGGAGAAGCCATGGAGAATGTTATGCTGCCTGTAACATCGTACAGCATGACCGGTTTGGTGGTGGGTCAGTGATGGTCTGGGGAGGCATATCCATGGAGGGTCACACAGACCTCTACAGGCTAGACAATGGCACCCTGACTGCCATTAGGTATCGGGATGAAATCCTTGGACCCATTGACAGACCCTACGCTGGTGCAGTCGTTCCTGGTGCACGACAATGCCCGGCCTCATGTGGTGAGATTATGCAGGCAGTTCCTGGAGGATGAAGGAATTGATACCATTGAATGGCCCTACGCTCACATGAACTTAAATCCAATAGGACAGCTCTGGGACATTATGTTTCGGTCCATCCAACGACACCAGGTTGCACCTCAGACTGTCCAGGTGCTCAGTGATGCCCTGCTCCAGATCTGGGAGGAAATACCCCAGGACACCATCCGTCGTCTCATTAGGAGCTTGCCCTGACGTTGTCAGGCATGCATAGAAGCACGTGGGGGCCATACAAACTACTGAGTACCATTTTCAGTTGCTGCAATGAAATCATTTTTTTCACTTTGATTTTGGGGGTGTCTTTGAAATCAGTCCTCTGTAGATTGATAATTTTCTTTTCCATCAAACGATGTGGCATCCTTTCATTCCTAACACATTACCCAGTCCATATCAGTATAGATATCCAGCATGATATTTTTCCCCATTGAGATCTGATGTGTTTTCAAAGTGTTCCTTTAAATTTTTTTTTTTTAGCAGTGTATAATATAATATGCTTTTCTCGTAATTTAGAGCACAAGTTGATTTGGATTTTTCCTTAATACTGTAAATATGAAATATTTAGCAACATCACATGGAGTCACATGCTTGTTGTTGTTTCAATATAATATAATATAATATAATATATAATATAATATAATATAATATAATATAATATAATATAATATAATAATTAAGAGTGCAAGTTAATTTGGATTTTTTTCTTAATAAAGATAAGTAATATGTTATAATTGCACAAAAAACGCACATTTATCTTCTTTAACACTGAAAAATAATAATATAATTTAATATAAGAAAATGATGAAATATTTTTTTCTCAGAATGAAGAGTGCAAGTTATTAACCTTATATTCCTGGATGATGCCGTTCTGATGTTCTGCAGGAGGAGGATCCCACGAGATACTGATAGATGTACTGTTCTGATTGCCCACTGTGAGAACCGTCACCTGCTGAGGAGGAGCACTGGGCGCTGGGATACAGGGAGAGAAACAGAAAGAAAGACTTTTACTTTCATGGCTTTCATGATGTTCTTGATGTACTCTATTGACATTCTGAACTTTCCAGAAAAGATTTGAGGCTACTGCTCCTTTCAGCTCAGGTCTAGTGACGCTAGTTGTTGTTTGGCAAGGAATTATGTACATCACTCAAACACATGCTCTGACACACTCTCATTCTGTTTCCTCTGAAAGACTGAAAGTCATTGCGTTAGCATTAAGCAGTCAATGTGCGTGTTGAGCTTTAGAACGTAAGGCAGGTGGCCACGGGTGCACGAGTTCATTAGATGGGGATTTTCTTCAGCCTGACACTGCTGCTCCTTCATATTTCACTATGATTTCATATCCTGGCCCTGAAAGGAGAGGGATTTACTAAAAAAATACATTTACTGAGAGACAATGAGATGGTGAGCCAGCCCAAACAAATCTGCTTTCTTAGTAAATCGCTCTGACAGGCATGTAGGTCGCTCAGCTTGGGGAGGAATGCGAAGAACGGAGGTATTTTTTGAGAGCTGGATGAGGAAGAGTAAAGAATGAAGCGCTAGGTAAACATATTGACATTGATACATCGATTGAAGGAGGCCAGTTGCGAATCAAAGATGCTGTTTTGTCCTCGGCAGAAAACAGTCGAGACCCCGGGCCCCTGTTTTATTAACCCCATCAGAGCCACTCTGACAAAGACAGGGGAAGGAAAATGAAATAAATAATAGAGGTCTGTCGTGGAAAATAACATTTTTATAAAATGTTTTTCTCATTTCTGTGGCAACTTGAGGTGCGGCGACACAGCAGAATACTGACAGCTCAATTACGGTAAACTCTGCTTGCTCGCACTCTTTTCCATCCCTGCTCTCTGACCCTCACATAAATGGCACATATCCCAAAGCTACACTCATCCCTTACACAGGGTGGCCCATTTTAACCCACAAAAGGCCTGACAGGACAAACGGCAGCTCGCCTCCATTAAACATCTGCAGCCAGATTAATATTTTTTCCCTTAACACTTTAAATATTACAGTAATTGTCATAATTGCACATTTGGAAATTCACATTTTTCTTCTTTAATAATGAAATATAATATAATACAATACAATTCAAAATTCTCTTTAATACTATAATTCATATAATATAATATAATATAATATAATTTTTTTTTCTAAGAATTAGGAGTGCAAGCAGGTTAATATTTATTTTACCTTAATACTTAAAATATTACAGTAATTATGTCATAATTGCACATTTTTAAATTCACATTTATCTTCTTTAATATTGAAATATAACAATGCAATTCAAAATGTTCTTTAATAATATATTAATAATTATTAATACTGAAAAAAGAAAAAAACAACAAGTTAACTCAGCACGTTGCAAGTGACAAAATCCCTCCCATAACAATGCATCCAATGTCATTCAAAGTTAATGCCGGCAATCATTTAGAAGCTTATCATTATGCACATTTGAGCCAAACAATACATATTTCTCATTTGGGGAGCGATGGCGCAGGCGATGCTAATAGCGCCATTAGCGGTGTGATGTATAGCCAGCAAGAATGTGACCTCTGTTTCACTGCCGCTACAGTAGCCTGCAGGCGAAAGCTGATGAAACACACTGTGATGTTAAACCAAGCTAATATTGAGACCCCGGGCGGGTGGCAGGGCTTTAGCTTACAGAATGTGAAAAAATGCTACATTGCTTTAGCATGCCACTAATCAATGCGTGATAATGACCCTCGGGAAAAAAAACTCCCATTGAGAAGCTGATTATTAACCATAAAATGGATTAAGAACACAGAGTAGTTTCTGAAAAGGCCTGTTTCACCTTTTCAACCTCTATTTTTAAATCTACTACTAATGCAGCTAATAATAAAGGACGTTTCCAAAGAAAGTGCTGAAGCTAGTCTTGCATAGCTAGTCATATTGTAGCATATACATAGGAACAACTTTTTGGATGACAATGGTCACCGATAACAATTTACCACAGTTTTATTGTGGTAATAATTAATTGCAGCAAAAATGGTAAGTTGGAGGAGGTTGGTTAGCATGATCAATTTTTATGAGAGAATTCTTGCGACCTTGCAAAATTCGGCGGAAGGTCTAAATGAAAGCGAAAACACTTTTACTTTTTGGAAAAGACAAACGAGTAAGAGAAAAGAAACGGAAGTGGCGAGCTCTAGAGGGAAACTATAATTGTCTAATCAGACAATGGCCAATAAATCATCCTCTTCTGTGACTCTGACAAACCTTCTCAACTACCACACAGTGGAAAACAAGAAACAAAAGGGGGCTATCGCAGCTCATGGAAACGTGATGCTCTTCTGCCAGGGGACCCAATGTTTTGTCTTGCTCTGGTAATGGCGATGACATGCAGGTGTAGGGTGTGAAGGCACTGCAGCGGGGCTTCAGGAGACAGAGCTGGTGTGTGTAGAGGAGATACGGCTCTCCACGGACACTCTGGGTAACAAATGAGCCTGTCATTGCGCTCAGACTTTAATCAGCAAACCTTCTGTGCCCGTGTGAGTATGTGTGAATTTATGTCTCGAGAGTTCCATATGCCGTTTAAACGATTCTCAAAAATGCATTTTTTTATTTTTTTATTTACAAGATTAATGTGTGGTAGCAGCCATCCCTCACATCTGGGAAAATATCTCAAAGCATTGCGGTGAATCCTGGACATTGGTCAACTTTAAGTAACAACCTGTCTCAGTCACAATAACCCAAGGCGATATGTCCTAGGATCCATTTTGGATTAAAACTGGCCAAGCACAGAATTGAAAGTAAAATTTAGCTTTGATAAATAAATGAGGGAAACAAAATTGATGGAATTTTTATACGGGCGTGCATACATTTTTTTTTATTTCTTTGTAATTTTTAGAATTTTTTTTATAAAAATCTCTATGCAAAAAGTCAATTTTGCACACTAGGTAAGGACAGGTGGTTGTCTAAAAGAAATTCAGAAATCAGTAAACTGGTATGAAACTGGCTCAGTGGCTGACAAACTCTTTTTTAGTCAGTTGGGAGTGATGGGGATGAGTACAGAGGAAGGATCCAGTAAAATCCATGCTTATTTTAGTGTCCTATCAGCCACACACACACTACCCCACAACAGAGAAAAGGTCAATTCCTTTGCCAAAACGATAGAGTCTTATCTCTGAGTCCCGTCAGGGATAGCGACAAGCTTACTGCAGTGCTGTGGAAAGCAGGCCACTATTGCTTACTACAGTATTTGTTACGACGTTGGCCTAAGGGCGGATTATGTATCACTGGGCCAAATTGCTGTGGACTTAAAACAAGCTGGAAAGAATCAGCGAGAGACCCAATCTCTGGCCTTACGTCTGCATTTGTGTCTCTTAGTATCTGTGACCTGTATGTATCAGAAGTAAAAGACATCAACAAATCAATTATAAAGCTCTGTGACTTGAAATCCAGCATGAAATGGCATTCACAACCCCTTATTTTATGAATCAGGCCATCGATTGTGTTTTGGAAAAACTGAATTAGAAACGTAGCCTAAAACAATACCTAAAATAATGCCATTCACATGCTACCCCCTCCTCTGAAGCTGTGATTACAAGCTTGTCGTGTTCAAGTGCTGTGTTGTCGGAAAGATCAGGACAACCAGGTTCTTATTCATATTCTTGCCTATTTATTGTGAAAAAATTTTTAAAGCCAAAATTATATTTAGAATCCCATCCATTGACAACCATATAAACATTCAATGCGCTATCTAGATAGTCAGCCTGCTGACAATTCTGGAATTTTGGTCAAATACAGGCTATTTTCGCTGTGTATAAAACATACAATACACTTCAAATGATTATTCATATATGTAATAATCATATATGTAAATATATGAATAACGGCAAGGCAACGTAATGTAGCTATTTTGGAAAAAACGAATAAAGAATACCAGTCACAGCAGCAATCGTTCTCTCCTCATCCATGTTTGAAGTTTTTGGCCTGCCCATTTCGGGAACTTGGGTATTAAAATGATCCCTGAGCTTTCCAGTGGTAAACACGACTTTGAGAAGGCGTTCTCGTACATTTTTTAACTAGGAATCTCATATTTACAATAATTCAGATAGCATGTGAAGGCAGCTTAACATTATTTCCCCAGTTAAAGGATTAGTTCACTTTAGAATTTAAATCTCCTGATAATGTCTTTCTTACTTCAGTCAAAAAGAAATTAAGGTTTTTGAGGAAAACATTCCAGGATTTTTCTACATATAGTGGACTTCATTGGGGTACAGCAGGTTGAAGGTCCAAATTGCTGTTTTAATGCAGCTTCAAAGGGCTTTACATGATCCCAGCCGAGGAATAAGGGTCTTGTCTAGCGAAATGATTGGTCATTTTCTAAAAAAATAAATAAAAATGATATACTTTTTAACCACAAATGCTCGTCTTGCACTAGCTCTGCGATGCGCCACACATTACATAATCATGTTGGAAAAAGTCACGTGTGACATAGGCGAAAGTACCATCTCATTTCAAGAAAGAAAGACATAAACATCTTGGATGACATGGGGGTGAGTAAATTATCAGGAAATTTTAATTCTGAAGTGAACTAATCCTTTAATACAACAAGTGATGTTATTCTATTTTGGTTAAAGATTATACAGATAAAAGACTTAGACTTAAAAGAAAAGTAAATGAGGTCAATTTTGATTTCATGTTGACTTCAAACATCACAGATCTCCTGTATCACTTCAAAGAAGTCAAATGCTGTACCTTCCTCTGTTGTTCTTGCCGTTCGGGACTCGCTGTCCATGCCCTGGAACTCGTTGAAGTACGGACGGACTTTGATCTCGTAGACGATGCCTTTCTTCAGAGCCGAGAGCACCATGCTCCTCTCAGAGGGGACTTTCACATCCTGACTCTGCCACACCCCAGGGGAGGACAGCCCTGACATCTGCCTGTACAAAACCCTGTAGCCCTGGATGAACTGAGACTGGCGGTCAACCTGAAGGGAAAAAGGGTTCAAACTTAAAAGAGCGTAACAGAGTCAAGAGACAACTAGAAAAAGTTGATAGAAGAAACTCTGCTGAAAAGTAATAGTTTTGGGTGTTGGTTTGCAGTATGCATTGGTTTGCTTTACCATTAGGTGTTTTAACTAGCTTAATCAGCAATAGTTTCTTAGTCAAACAACTTTCTCAAAAGAAAAATTATGCTGGTTGATGAGCTTCTACAGATCAAAGTCTAATATATCTAAAATATCAAAAGTCTGCATGAAATGGAAGCTGCAGTAGTCTTTTTTCCCTATTGTGATGTATATCAGTGTAAAACGGCTTCCTGAACAAGAAAAAATGTAGGGCGGGACTTGATTTTGTCGGTTGGGAATTGATTGGGTCATTGTTGTTTGCTACTGGTCGATCTCATGTGAGTGACAGGTTGTCCCGCCCTCATGCCAAAAAAAGAGATGTCGTTGTGATGTCAATCTCAAATCAAATCAAAGGTAAACAAGACGCTTCATTAATTGAAAGCCTTGTTCTTTTTTTAGTTCGCCAAAGAAAAGTTGTATTTACCAAGAGAAGGAGTGTGCATAACTCACATTAATGTCTTCTTAACAGCAGAGCCTGGCTTTCAGAGTGAGATATTAAACATCTGCTTTTCCTCCCTACATGTGGAGTAAATCAGCCCAATGGGCATCCATCCTACGCTTTTTAACTTTCATTAATTGAATGATTCTGGGTCGTAAAAGCTTTCTTGACACCATCTACGTTTACCGCGAGAGTGCTGCTGTATCCAGGGGCCGTGTAGGGCGATGATTTATGGATTATTCATATGAGAAAAATACCTCTGAAACAGTCTATCCCCCATTTAAGCCGAACAGACAGACGCTTATATTTGTCTCTGTAATGATTGTTGATGATAATCATTAATATACCGCAGGAGAGTGCTTACCAACTAATGTGACAAAGCCAAAGCTGTAAAATCTCCATTTTAATGCAATTCAACAAACAATAAACACTTTTAGAGTGTTTATATCAATGCTGGAAGACTGTGGTGGGAAACGGAAACAACAGCCAATGAAATAAAAGAGTTCAATTCTAAACTGATGCACTTATTTGGATATCAAACAATATACACGTACATACTTCTTACAGTCAAATGATATTTAGCCAATAATTTGTGCCAAATAAACTGGTTTAAGAAAAAAGTTAAATTAGTATACTATAAAATAGCTCATGTCATTCTAAACCTTTAAAACTTACTTTCATTACTTTGTAGAACACAAGAATTATATGGACAAAAACAGTTTTGGGTAAACTCTCCCTTTAATATGACATCATGTTCTATAACCTCGGCTCAATCACAGTACAGATGCTATAATCTCCATCCAATCACAGTGCCCATGCTAAAACCTCAGTCCAATCATGGTTCTTGTACAATAGCTTCTGGCTAATTATAGTTTATGTGCTAAAACTCCTGTCCACTCATAACTCAAACACTAAACTCTGTTTAACCACAATTACAGGCTATAATATATTTCCAATCACAGTTAACATGCTAAAACCTTTAGCTCTGACTAATCATAGAACATCTTACCGTCCATGTGACCTGTATGGTGGTGGGGCTGAGGACCATGGGGTTGTGTAGCCGTACAATAACCTCACCCAGCTCCTTCTGAACATGTCTGTGGTCCACACCCTGTGCTGGAGGACTTATATCTGTAAAGAGAGAGAAAGAGGCCAATGCCATTACTTTTTATAGTGCTCCGACAATGCTAAATTACTGGCAAGTACAACATAATCCCTTAAATACAATTTAATCCCCTAAAAGAGCGATGAGGAGTCCTTTTCACTGACTCCACCAGCAGACAACCTGTGAGGATATATCCGCCCAAGGTCTCAGAATCAGTCACCCCTAATGAACATACAGAGGGCTCCTTGGCACCTTAATCGAATCTTTTTCCAGTCGAGGTTGGCCCTTTTCCCCCCATAATGATCATTAAGGTACCAGCCAGGGCACTATTATACTCAATTATACACTCCAAAAGTAGATGATGTTTGTTCTACATTATACTCCGTCTCTGGAACTAATCAACGTATGGGTCTGTTAGACCATGTGGTATCTAGACTAGGATCTTAGGATTTAACTGGAAGTCGTTGACATGGACACCATTTACATGGGCATCTTACTAAAGGAAACTTACAATTATATACACAATTTAGAGTGTTTCTGTCAAATACCTTGAGTGCGGACGGGTTCAGACATGGGGCTCGGGTCGCTCAGGCCCTGGATGTTGACTGCTCGCACCATGAACAGGTAGATGGTGTTGGGGCGAAGACCCTTAATGGTGTGCTGCGTGGTCTTGACATGATCGGCCACAGTCTGCCAGCTGTTGCTCACCGATTGGCTGCAATGCAATAAAGCAGAGTGATGTCAGAGTTTGAAATGTCTTTGTAAACTTTATTCAGATTGGATGCCATTTAAAAATACAGTCCATTCAATTTGTGCGACCCGCATTTTGTACACTGGAAATGTGTGTAAAGACTTATTTTCAATATGTTTGGACAGATTAGACTACAACCCCTCACATTTGTGTTTGTCAAAAGAAAAATGGTATCTACTTTGACTAAAGTCTGATCTGATTGAGCAAAGTACAATTCAATCCAAAACAACTTAAGACAAGTTGACAAAATTCATACCTGAAAGCCTCAATAACATATGATGAGATGGGTGACGCTCCAGGAAGGCCAGGCTGCCAGGACAATGACACGCTGTTTTTTGTGACATCAGTGACCTGAGGTTTGGAAGGAGGACCTGGGAGCTCGTTCTCATCCCGGTCTTTAACTACAACTAGACTACCAGACTCTGAAGAGAGGGAAACCATAAGAACATCAGGAAGTCCAACTGTTTCTGGAGGAATAACATTACATAAAAAGTAAATAGTGTGCAAAGTTGCACAAAAGTACCTTTGACTTCCAAGAAAGCACTCCAAGATGTTTCCCCACTAGAACTTGCTGCCACACAAGTATAGATTCCAGAATCTGAGAGCTGAAAGACAGAAACAAAAACATGCCTTGATCTTTATATCTTCATGCATTTTAAATTCACTAAACAGCTAATCAATTGGATTCACAGTAAGCCCAAGCTTTCGATCCCAGAGAGATGGTAACCTTGAGCACGTCCAGCTCGGCTAAAGCGCTGACATTAATATGGTAGATATATTCTATTTTCCGCACCCTTCAGCCAGCTTTTATCCTTGCTGGCAAATTCACAAACCCACCCACTAACCGCAATGAGCGCTAGACTAATTCATTTAAAGGGGTAGTCGCTGAAACCCTCTGGACCGTTGACAGCTGGCACATGTCCCCCCCTCTCTACCTTTCCGGGACGATCTCCCTGTTGTTTGTTGCCTTTCATCAGGATGCCTCGCCTCCATTTATTAGATAAAATGTCAGAGGTGGGCAGCACTGTCAGGCATAATGGCTATTCCATCCTGAGCTGACGGGGAGGGCTTGGGGACTTTAAATTCAATATGGCCCTAAAAGTGTGTTTGTTTGTGCGTGCATGTGCAAATGTGTGTGCAGCTGGAGCCCGTCCAGGCCTTCGTAAATGATTCTTGGGAGAGCTGTCGTATCCCTAAGTGATAGTATCAAACAATTTACCAAAATCAATATTTCCCATTCATCCCCGTAATGCAATATGATTCCCTCTGCCCGTCTCTGTTATGTCTTACCGATATCTGATTGAATTCTGCTAAGCTTATATATCACACTTAGACGGAGATGTTTCTGACAGCTGGTAATCACACACACATGGTCTTAGAAATACACAATGACAGATACACATCTGGACATTCACATTAAGGATCTATTGGTGACTATATCAGCGTTGGCAAATATAAAAACTGGACTTTTTTTTTGTCAATATTGGTCGATATTCAAACAGGATATGCTCTTTCTATGCCAGTTATGAGAACTCTAAAATTGAGAATTCATTATAAGTTATTGATCGATCAATCAATCAATCAATCAATCAATCAATCAATCAATCAATCTCCATATTTTCCATATCAATTTTCCATATGGGTGCATCCCTAATTTATACATTCATTACAAAGGAAAAACAAAACGATACAAACAGAAGTGTTCAGACTCACCCGCAAACCCTTGATCTGTAGGCTGCCGAGGTCCTGCAGGGACATACGAGGGTCTTTGCCTAGCAGACTGACCCCGTCCTTCAGCCAGCTGATGGTTGGAACCGGTTCTCCAGATGCATGACACCTCAGAAGAGCCACACTGTCTACACCCAGAGTCTGGTTAGCTGGACCCTGCCGGATGATGGGGGGAGGACGATCGGTCAACACTAAACAAGAGAGAAAGATGGAGGAAAGAACAAGAATTAAGTCCATGTGTTGTTCCTATTGTTTTAGAAGGGAGGCATCCCAATTTGTATACTTTGGACGCAGTGGCGTGCACGGGGGAAGGGCACTTTCACTTTCGCGATCAAAGAGGCAGGGGCTCAAACCCCCCCCCATTTGCATACACAATTTATGGGACTGCATAAAAAACTGGGATGTGGAAAGAGACAGCAGAGAGGAAACAGGAAATAATTAGGAAGAGAGAGTGAGAATGTGTCCGGAACACAACCCAGGCCAGATCTGAAACATTTCCTGCGTGACTCAACAAGTCTGGAGCTCATGTGCTAATAACTAGGCTATGGCTTTTGAGTTGGTTTCTACTTTTAATACTGAAATGGAAACACTGGAGATTGGTAGCAATTAGCATGCTTGTCCATATAGAATAATATTCTCCACAGATTATGACGTCATGACACTAACAGCCCTTCTTACATACTCTGTTGCTTTAGCACAGGACAGTGAGAACATGTTTGTCATTAAAAGTGTCTGGAAACATTAACATTGTGGCCTTGCTCGTGTGGCACAGGAAGCAGGATGAAGCCATGATTGCCTTATTCCTGGACGTATCAGGGTTATATGCACATTTTGTGGTTGCACCACAGGGCAGCGTCTACCCCCCAAGCATTCTGGGAAAAACTGGGAGAAACGCTGAGTCTTGGTTTCTAGCTCACTGATGTGGCAGTGACGTGGTTTTGTAGCTTCCATTTAGTGCCTGGGATCTTTTATTTAGGAACCAGACTCCGAGTAAAATTTCATACGTTACTATACATCCGACTATTAGAGCCAGTGTGGTTGGTTAAATAACTCATTTAACTCAAAGACAGACTCATAAACAGCTTCTCAAAACATGAGCCCACCATCTTAGAGGACACAGGTTATTTAATACTTTTGTTTTGCTATGTTCATAATAATAGGTTAATCATGTTAGGGTGTTCATGGGAATCTTTCCATCAGTTTCATCTCATTGTGTACAAACTTTTTACTGCTTACAGTAGGGGAAAATCTGTGGAATTCTGTAAAAAAAACAGTACAGTAGATTACAGTAAACTTTTTAGTAAAAACACTGCATTGTTTTTTGGCAGCAGAAAGCATGATTAAATCATCTTAAAATAATGGCACAGGCCTATTGATGTGTTCTGATGTGCAAATGGGCATCAAACGCCCCTTGAGAAGCACCAACCATTTATTTCTCTGACTAATAATAATATAATAATCACAGCTGTGTCCTGTCCCTTGCCCCACTGAGGACACATTAATTAGCAGGTGTGAATTAATGAGGAAAAAGCCGGTGGGTGCTAATTACAGACTGCACCTCTAACCCTTAAATACAGCTTCAAATGCAGTCTTCTTCCATCCTCTGTTGCGTTACTATTCGTCTCACTCTGAATAAAGGATGGTATTTATATTGTCCAAATCTCCATCGGAACGCCTTATTTGGGCTCAGGGATGAAGAGTTGCCATCCTTATTCATCAATGTGGATTACCCCGCACAGAGGTTAAACCCCAGAGTGCTTTGCATGGCACATCCATCAGGCCAGCATAAACCCCAGAGATGCATGTGCAGACAGATAGAGACTGATGAAGCATAATGGCTGCATTTGGATTAAAGCGGCATCCTCTGTACAGAATTAGTATTTAGTGTTGCACTGTTGCATTTGAATTTGCACTTGAACTATACGGCAAATCGGTCCAATCTCATCCCTGCTGAAAGGACACATTTAATACAGGGATGTTTCCAAGAATTTTCAAGGAATGATTGGTTAAAGAATAGAGTGTTAACAGAAATGTTGTAGGCTCTTCTTGTCTACTAAGCAGTGTGGTCTGCGTGTGAGTGTAATAAGACTGATACAATATGATGTGTGTTAGAGCGACATGATGGAATTGTGTTCATCTGACAGGACAGTTTCGGACAGCGTGAAGGCCTTGGTGCAGTCTGGCAGCAGCTATTTTTCATCAAATCTCTCCTTGAACCTGTCCAGTTCCCTTTGCCACCTTAACAGCTACTAAATCACACTCTTCCTCCGGCGCAGGTGTGGCCGTGACCCTCTTCCTCTTTCGTTCCCGTCATCCCTCTTCTCTGTCATCCTACACAACATCTCACACACACATTCTGAGTAAGAGCTGTTTACGGCAGTCTGGGTCATATGCGGTTTTTCAGACAAGATCGGTTAATTTATATTCTTTGCTGTCAATCGTAACAGCTGTCACCTTTTAAAAGAATTACATTTTACTGTCAGACTAAAGATGTAGTTGAAAAGTTCATAGAAACTGACTTTTGCTACTTTTTCCTTTTAAGAAAAAACAAACAAACAAAACAAAAAAAAACTCTTACACAACCCAAAACATGCTTTGTTGCCAAAGCTATTTTTCCATTGTCAGTATCTTAAGTTTTCAAGGACGTCTGTTTTTACTCCCTTCACGAGCTGAAATGAAGTTTTCCTCCTGTCAAGAGAAGTTCACAGAAACGTGCTCCTGTAATATTCAAACGTGAGCAGAATTCAGGGTCGTCAGGCTTGCTATTCATTTCACATAGTGAGGCAGAATCAATGCAGAGCAGGGAGAGCTCAAGGCCACATTCCAATTCAGCTCTTAATGTGGATTCAGAGGCAACAGAAGTGGTTTTCATGTGACATTTATCTTTCTGCCAGTACTTTTGTATGGGGATATTGAGGCCTTCGTTTGTGTCAGGTGTGAAAAGTGTAGGCTGACATATGAATGAGGGAAAATGAAAGAGTGGTGAAAAGAGAGCGACAGTGAATGATAGCGAGCGAAATAATTAAACCGGCTTAACCAAAGTTATTTAAAATATTAAAACTGCTGCATGATGCTTAATATTTACGCAAAATTGTCAGCAAAAAAATAATGGGTGGAAGGACTTTTTATTATTATGCTAAAAAAAATATTTAAATTAAAATACAAAAATACAATTTTAAGAATTATAAAATATATTACAAAATATAAAATAAAATACTATTTAATTCTAATAATTATTTAAATTAATTAAAATGTATATTTAATCAGGACTGTTTTGAAAGTTAATTAACAATAAAATAATAATAATAATAATAATAATAATAATAATAATAATAATAAAAAACAATAGTGGTGGGCTGGATAGGTTTGTTATTTATTGTCAAGTCCTAAATCTAAAAAACACCAGCTAGGTAAGAATCTATCCACATTCCCAAAGCCCTGTTATGGTCCAATTCACCCCAGTGCTTACCGTCTGTGACCTCAAGCTGTGCTTTGGCCAGGATGCTGCCCGCCACCGTCAGGGCCTGACAGATATAGTACCCCGCGTCTGCTCGCTGGACCGCTGTGATGGTCAGATCTCCACTGGGCGACACGGAGAAACGACTGTTGGGCTGCTGTGGTTGATTCGGAAACAAAAGGTTCTACACAAAGAAAACAAGAAACAATGTGTGAAGAGCATGAAGAGCACCCTACCTGAAACCCACCATTCTTTCATTCAAACACATCAGGGAAAACATTTTTGCATTAGAGGTGGTAAATTATCAGTATTTTCAACTATTAAACTGATCCATTTCCGAAAGGAATTATGGCGGTGTGACTTTAAATATTCAAAATTGCAGAACACAGTGGCTCATCGAAGATAGAGCTCTTGATAACAATATGCTAACCTTGACTGTGTATAGTTCACTGTGAGTATCCATTGTGTCCAAATGACTCCAGTAATTGCTTTGGGCTGCGTTGTTTACTCACTCTGTCTGACATGGCTGTCTCGTTTGAAATGAAATCTGTTGCAAATGGAGGAGGCCAGGTGATTCAAAGCTAATTCACCACCAGCGGCCGGTTTAGCCCATGTGCTAATTACGGCAGATAACAAGCTGGGTTCATTAATGGCCGTCATTGACAGAGCCCTCACATTTACCTCAGGTTTTATATCCTTGAGATCTTTCCACTCTTCCTTTCATTTTCTCTCTCTCTCTCTTTTGATTTCTGAGTCCTCATAGCTGACCGACAGAAACCGAAAGGCATTAGCCGGATTCAATTACACCTAATGACTTTAATGCTCCAAATTATGCTCCAAATGATGTTTTTTCTTTCTTTCTTTCGCTCTTTTTTTAATTAGCCTCTCACACATGATAGATGTTGGGTCCATTATCCTCAAGTGTGACTGAGAGGCTTCTCTCAGTGCTAATGACTCAATAACTGCTTTAATTTTGCCTTTTAACAAATACCTTCATATCTTACTTAAGAGAGGAATGGTAGGACAGACAGGACAAGTGTGCTATATTGCATTTAATATTGGGATTAAGACTCAAATCCTCCTATATTTCCCATTTAAATAGACTTTTAAATAGCATACTTTCAACTAGCTTGCTCATGCTAAAACTCTAAAATGGCTACAATGCTAGATATGACTAGTATCCACGAGATTTGTTCACCCGTTCTGTTATCCATTATTGTCAGTATCCCTGGATCATGTATGTTAACCACTAGCCCAAAGCTTCAACAAAATTAAGAGTGTTATACTGCAATTAACATGGTGATTAAGACTCAAATCCTCTTGCATTTCTCATTTTATATGACTTTTAAATAGTACTTTCAACAAGCTCACCAATGCTAAAACCCATTACTACAAAGCTAATGTGTTCTAGGTGGTTGCCAGAATGCTGATATGCGGTTACTAAGGTCTTTTGGGTGGTTTCTAGGTGGCCCACCCCTAGATATGGCTTGTATCACTTCTTCAATATAAGTTTAAGGGATTTGTACACCTATTTTGCTGTCTGTTATTGTCCTGGAGCATCCACTAGCCCAAAGCAAACAAAAAATAAGAGTAGGTTAAAGAGAGAAAAATGTGCTCCTACCTGACTTCCTTCTTTCTGCCAGAAGACCGCTGGCTGTGGGTTCCCTTTCGTCTCACAGGGGAAACTGGCAGTTCGTCCCTGCGCCACAATCTGATCCCGCGGCCTGATCACAAACTGTGGTGCAGCTGAGTCAAAAACCAAAGAAATTAACGTTACACCAAACCCTCAGACACAAAAAATGCACACCGACACACACACTCTGATCACTGGCAGTCAGTGGGAACGTCAAGCATCCACAGGCATTGACTGCCAAGGTCACTGACACAGAGCTTCCATGCATCAGCCCATTTCCGACAGCATTCGGCCTCTTGGTTTATCTGTTTGCTTTGACCACAAACAGCAAGGACAGCAACAGCAACCACAGGAAGCCATTCATCCAGGTGAGCCCGCAGATGGCGGTACTGAATGAATGACGGGCAGCTTTCAGGCACGACCGTGCTGCGGTCACAACACCAGAGGGAAGGGTGGGTCATTCCGGTCGGACACACGGAGAGGAGAAGCTATGTGAGGATGCCACACCGTGAACCTGCGTGGACACTTCTTTTGTAAGTGGCTTTAAATGCTCGACTCTATTTACTCTAAGTACACAAAGCAGTTTCTATTCCTGTATCGAAGACAAGCAGAGGTCACAAGCTGGACAAGCTTGGAAAACATTGAATTGGCTATTGGCATTTTAATGGAAATCATTCTCTATTCTAAGTGCCAACTTAGGTCAAGTTCTCACAGAACGAGAATTTTCTCCCGCCTTATGCGTCACACTTAGCAAAGTATTTTTTAACCTCTCAACTCACCCGGCACAGAAACTCAGCCAACATTCCTGCAGAGCACATTCAAATAATCCAATTAAAAGTGCCATCTTTCCTGCTTTCCCTGTCTAACCTGACCTTAAAATGGCATCAGAATTCAGGAACAGGGATCCAAACTTTCCCCTTGACATGGAGTCAATGCTACTTTCTCCTTAATGAGAAGGTTAGGGCACCAGTCATCTAAAAAAGGTTTGTCAGAGTCTTCAAAGGCAGGGAATGGCAGCTGGAGCTTGTGAGAAGATAAAATGCTATTGCTGAGCAGTCCCACTCACTGGAGAACATACAGTTAGGGAGTTTCAAGGATGGAGCAAAGGTTTTTATTTTGAGGAATAAATGTTTTAGCTGACCTAAATAAAAGAATGATTTTCTTCTGCTAGAAACTCTGGACTGTGACCCTACAATCAATCATTTTTAACCGAACAAAAAATAAACAGAACTTACTACTGTTAAAAGTTAATACTTTTCAGTCATGAGGTTCAACAAAGTCATGAATTTGGACCAAAAACAACAACTATCATGTAATTTGAACATTTTGACAGTGTATTCATTTTATACTTGTAGCCGCGACAATAAATCTAAACGCAGGACTCCAAACAGTTGAGTTCGTTTAGCAGGGGAACCATTACTCACGGTACACCAATCTACAAAAAGAAAAGATCTGACCGTGGAAAAACACTCTCCCCTTCATTCTGATCCCTAAATGAGCCCCTCTACTGCCTGTGCAGCTGGCAACTGTGGACAAGAGAAGTCTGCAAGTGTTTGTGATTTATGTGGCTGATCCCTCTTTTGTGAGGCTGTACTTGACTAAGGCTGACACATTCAGGCAAGTTACAGATGGTGGCAGATTTACAGGCTTCCCGATCTGGGCGCACGGTGGCGCGGGCACTTCTGTGAGTTTGGGCATCACACAAAGGCTTTAAATCACAGATTGGCCCAGTTTCATTCAACTCCAGAGCTTTTTTTTTTTGTGAGCGGGCATAAAAGATGGGCATTTACTGATGCTGCTCACTCAAATTGATTGTTTAATGACTTGGACGCTCAACTTCATTGTGCAGTTGAGTGTTAAAGTCCTTTTTGGCCAAGATGGGAGAAAAACACTCATGCACAGACACATCCCAAGTCTATTTGTTCCACAGAGGGTTCTAAAAAGTAGAACAAAGCTAAATAAACTGTGATTGCATTTGATTGCATCTCTGGTATATTATTTAATGCATGTGTGTTGTGTGAATAATACACATGCTGTGCTTTTTTCAGTGGGAAGTGTCTGCAGGGAGAACGCGGCCCTGTAAGAGCAGAATAGCTGATCAGCTCCTATATTTAATTCATGACAGAGCACATCTGCTCCATACTGGAGAGAGTTCATGACTAAACACACTTCTGAGAGCTGTAAGTAAACACACATGAGAACAACAGGAAAAATATTCTCAAAATGCACACACAGACAGAAAAATAAACAGGAACTGACATGACTAATCGAAGAACCACTGGAACACAGAGTTTCAACTCAGCCAAATATATGCCCAGATGGCTGTGTGTGTTTAGGAAGGGCTGCTGAATTATATCCATTAAGCAGAAGCCCACAAGTTTTAAGAAAATATCACACTCAACTAGTAAACGTTTTTTTTAGCAGTACTATCACACAAGTCCTATAATAAAGGTAGTTAGTACAGCCACAGGTTAGTACGGGATAAAACTCTACTTTGTTATCTCAGTTAAGAGCTAGTTCATCAGGATGAGAAAGGGAAGTACTGAAGCAGAAAAAGGAAATACTGAACCTCTACAAGGTAAGTTAAAGAGTTGAGCCACCACATTGTATGTGTGTGTGTGTGTGTAGCAGGAAGGGAAGAAGAAGCACAGAAGGCAGAGGGAATTCATGCAGTATGAAGGAGTGACTGGGATGGGTACTTACCGACAGGGCGAGCTGAAGACACAACAATGGTGGAGTGAAAACAACAAAAAATGAACAAAAGACAGACACAAACAGAAAGGACGTACAAAGAAGAAAGTGAAAAGAATTAAGAACAAAAGAAATTAAATTCAGAATGAACAATGGCAATGTGTTTTTTGGGCACATCATTTCAGCACTGTGTTGGTCGGTGGAAACAGATTCCACAGCATAGATGGAGAGGAGAAATGCAATGTATTTTATTTTTCAACTTTGACATGGACCAAAATCTTTATTAAAAAAAAAAAAAAAAAAAAAGTTAATCCAAACGAGCGCCACCCGGTGGCAAAATAGTATATTGTTTATTTTTATTGTGTGAGTATGTGGAGAGCTAAGAAAAGCAAAATCAGCAGTCTTCTCTCTCCTCCTTAACTGATAGGTATCTATTTTCATGTGAAGTCATTAAAAATGGGGGCTCGTCCGGGATGAAATTCAGGCCATGAGATCTGCTTCACCTGCAATAATGAGGTCTATATACACAGCTCTCAGTGAGGAAGCTAAGCCGGCAAGACAGAATGTGGACAATATTGACGGAATATCCAAGAGAAACTAGCTGACAAAAAAAAACAAAAAAAAAACAGTTCATATTTAATGCGGTAGTGGAGCTGTCGAGGAGGCTGATGCCATATTGACATTAAGAGGGAGCAATCATGCTTAGAGTGCTGTCCTCTCCTTCCTTCCCTCCTCTATCTCTCTCTCTCTTGAAAGGGAGCCGGTGTAAAACCCCTCCGCTCTGCATCCCCACACATCCCTTCACGGCTGAACTCTGTCCGCTTGTAAATCCTGTTTTCAAAAGGGCTGAAAATTGACGGTTGTCCCCATTGGCAGCTCCAGCTCCCTCCTGAAGGCCACCGAAACCCCCCTATGTGAGGTTTTAAAGCCCTCCTCAGAGCATCTAAGCAGTTTGATTTAATGTGGTGAGAAGAGAAGGGAGACAGAGAAGAGGTGGAAGGGGAGAGAGGGAGATTATGCCGAAAAAATTTTATTAACCTTGCCCACCCGAGCTGGGCTTTCCGGGGTCGGTCTGCACCAGTAAACTGTGAAATGGTTTCGCTGGTATGGGCTGGAGTGCCACAGTGGAATCGTGGAGATAGCGTGTGTTTATGTGTGTGCAGGAGGGGGGGTTGGTGGCCTCCATTCTAGGGGGTGTAAATAATAAAAAGCATTGGTGCTCAGGGCAAGCTCACTCCGCACCTAAATTACACTTCAGGAGTTCATTTGAGACCAGTCAGGAGGTTATCTCACTCTTTTAGACTGAGACTCCACCAAAATACATTATACTGCTATTGATTTCCAGTAAAGGGAAACCTTATGATAGAGTCAAATTACCCAGGTCAGCATAAACACACTGTTGGGCTTCTGAGATCCACTAATTTGATTTTGTTTGCCAAAGAAGAAGAAAAAAAAAAAATATATATATGTATGTATGTGTATATATATATATATATATATATATATATATATTCATTGATTTATTTTTTAATCTATTTTAATTGATTTATTCCCCTTAGGCAGGGGGCAAAATTTAGGTATTCAGCAATCAATAATTATAATCAAGTAATCAAAAACTGTAATTAGTAATCAATGATGCAATCAAAAGCATTCAACCAAGCTGATTGCATCAGTTGCTTTGAAACAGTTTGATTGGCAACCAACCACCCTGTCAGGCTATAAAGTTGTAAGCAGTGTGATTTAACTTTTGTGGTAGATTTGGATACTCAACTGACCTCTAACTGTGAGGGTGGCGGACGCCTCTGTTTTGCCCACTCGGTTCTCCGCTACACAGGTGAAGGTTCCTTCATCACTCGCTGCTGCCTTCTTTATCCTCAGCACATAGTCATCTTTATCATATTTAATATCATACCTGAAACACATATGAACAGATAATGAGTATATCAATTAGAAACAACTTCTGTCTATATAAAAAAACACAATATGTACTATTGTATACATTACCATTAAATTTTGGGTTTTTCAAAGAAATTAAAAAGAAATGAAATTTTATTAGGCAAGGATGCATTAAATTGATCACAAGTGACAGTAAATACCTTTATATTATATATATAAAGCTTTTCTTTTGAATACTGAAAAAAATATTAAGCAGCACAACTGTTTTCAACATTGATAATAATAAGAAATGTTGCTTGTGCAGCAAATCAGCATATTAGAATGATTTCTGAAGGATCATGTAACACTGAAGACTGGAGTAATGGCAGAGTATATTATAATACATAAGACATACCAAAATTATTCCATGGAATAAGAAACTATCATCAGCTCACATTTGATCAACGGTCATTGTTTAAATATGTAGTGAATACAAAACCATGACATTTGTGTCCATTAAAATGAGCAATGCATCATAGCAGATGATATTTAGAATACCAGATAAAGAAAACCTAGTATATTCAGAAAGAGCACTGTATAGAAACACAGCTTTTTTTTTATTGCTGACAGCAAAAGATCAATTATTCAACAATGACACACACACTCTACAGAGAAATAGGAGGCTTTCAACTGGAACCGCAGATGCTTCCAATATTTATGAGGCGTCCGATGTGTGTGTGAGAGAGAAGTGGGTGTATCTGGGAGCTAATCAGAGAAACAGGCCGATTCCAGGTCAGACAGTACAGAGGGGGATTTGAGATGTAGAATCCAGCCTTATTGATCTGCACCTCTCTGGCAGCTCCTAGGTACTTCAGGAGCACTATGTCCTGGAAACTGACAGCCAAAGGTGATGAGCTGTGTGTGAGTATGTGTGTGAGGTGAAAGTGTCTTGGAGAAGTTGACAGGCCTTGCAGGTTGGTCTTCTTTGTAGTAGGTTGCTATAATTGGGATTTCTGGAGTGTGTATGTGTGTCTGTGAGCAAGTGTGAGAGGGCGTTGTGCCATAGAGCTTTTGGTCTGACAGCTAGACAACACTCTGTCTGCTGTCTGTCACTCCAGATCCGCCCTGCCACAGGAAGCAGGGCTCAGAGAGCATGCCATGTGGCGCAGGAGACGGGATCCCTTGACATGAGGACCAATAAGACCAAAATTACTCTTCAGCAGACTGTTGTTTATATACAACCAATTCACAGAATGTGTGCTGCTTTATTTAAAAATAAATAAATAAAACTTCAAACTCACTTCATGATGTAGCCTATAGAATGCAGTTAGAATCAGTGTTGGCGCTAACGCATTATAAGTAACGCGAGTTAAGTATTCAGATTACTTTTCATGTAACAAGTAAAGTAACACATTACTTACACAATATCTGAGTTCGTTTTTTAAATAAGTAAATAAGTTGCTTTGTTGACTCATTTATTGACTGGCGGCTATTTTGTCCACATGTTGAGAGAAATCAGGAGTAAGTGCAGAGGCATTGTGTGTGAACATGATGATTATTGTAGTTCTAGAGTAAACGTGAACATGCATTTACTCATCTCACTTGCACAAAAACAGATTCAGTATTCCTCAAAATGAATAAAAACAGTGAAATGCAAACTCAGAATATTATGAAAACCTGCAATAATTAAATGTTAAATTACACAAATATACTCTATGTATTTAATCTCAGTTTATTAACCAATGTCTTTAAAATCACATTTGTGTTTTATTTATTTTTATTTATTGCTGAAGTTGCTGAAGTTCAAAAGTGTTAAACTTCCTTCACATCTGAAATGTTTGTTTTTGGTGTGATTTTGCATTTCCTTCAGCCTGAGGCTTATACATTCATTTTACTTTTGGTGTGAAAAGGCCTTTACATTTGCCAAAATATAACTTTTTTTTTGTTATTAAAAAACAAACAAGCAAGCCCAGCCCAGATTAGAAAAAGTAACTTAAAAATAACATAACATTCCATTCCATAAAAAGTTTTTCTTTGTTTCTGAATGAATGAGTGTTGGAACCAATGATTCAATAGCCCATTCATAAAGAGAGCCATTTACTTTATTTCTGATTCAATCTGCTGTTCGAACAAATTGAATCAATGACATAATGGGCCCTATTTTAATGGCGCAGGTGCACTTACAGTGTGTCCAAATCCACTTTTGCTAGTTTAACGACGAAAAAAAGGTCGGAGTGTCAGGCGCATGGTCCAAAAGGGTTGTACCTAGTCTCTTAATGAGTCATAGGTGTGTTTTGGGTGTAACGTGCAATAAATTAACCAGTTGCACTTACACCATGGCGGATTGCTTTTTACATCCTTTTATTTTTAATATTTGACATGTTTGTGTGCTGCTGCGCATCCCTGTGTGTGTAATAAGCAAAGTGTACACGTGTTGTGCACCCGCCTATAGGCGCATATTACTAACACAACTTTTAAATAAAAAATAAATAAAAATACTGCGCCATTGACTATTGACCAGCTTTTTGTTGGTCAATGGTGCAGTTGTTTTCAGTTGCTTCAAAATAGCAACACGTCAAACAATATGCCTGAACAGCACGCCCATAGGCGAACAAATGGGCGCGAGTGCATTTGCTATTTAAACAATGTAGCGCTGGACGTGAAAATGGTAACTGCATCGGGCTGAAACTAGCAAAAAACACTTTCGCACCTGGTGTTGCAGTGCACTAGGTGTAAGACAGGACCCGATGACTTACTCATTTAGACATTTATCGCCACCTACTGGCAGTTTTAGTTTCTTATTTAGAGTATTATTTCATAAAAAAAATAAATAAAATAATAAAAATGCTGTCATAATTTATTCAACCTCATGGCCTCATGGCTGTTGTAGCCTAAAAGGTCATGTGTAATAAATTCTATGTTGAATCAAATATAATATTTATTTCTAAAGCTACTTTTGGTGGTAATTTCTCAGCCAAATTTGATGTACAATTAATTAGATTAAAATTTTAATTGCTTGACAGGCCTATATTAGGGATGTCCTGATAAAGTTTGATCATATATGTAATGTCATAAAGTCCAGGTTCAAGTCAGGTTTTGCAGAATAAAGCTGATACTGTTCGAAAGAAAACGGAAGGAGAATGACACTTCACAGAAGCTAAACACTCCAATGTATCAAGTGTCTTTCTGACAGAGCCTGAGGCAAAGTCTGACATGACTGGATACAGAAAGAGAGAGAGAAACAGAGATTAAAGAAACAACATAAACAGATGCTAATCAGATTTTCAACCACTAAGACTAAATATCGCATGAAACGAGCCTGGTAAAAATGAGAAATACACTCTCTCTCTCTCTCTCTCTCTCTCTCTCTCTCTCTCACACACACACAGAAACAGTAGCGCTCTGTATGTGCTTCCTCTCTGAGCTGGATCTGTTCTCTATTAGGAGAGGAATGCAATTGCACATGAAGCAAGGCAATGCTGAGAACACACTATACTCCATTGGTCTCTAAACAACACATGCACATATTACGCGGCATGCGCTGCTGTCAGATTTGGGGTGTAAACATTTGCAGCTTTTGAGTGTCTTTTCCTTGTTAATTTGTACTTGGAGCTCCTAGTTGCTGTGAAAGTCTACGCCAAATGGCCTGGTGTTACTTTGACAAGCTAATGAGTTCATATCTCATCTCTGTATGAACAGCACAGGCATCCCGACAGCAGCAGAAGCTTCTGTAAGAGAATTCTGTAAGAGAATTCAAAATTGACAAGAAAAAGATTTGCTGTTTGGATCAGATGCGGTTTTCACCATTTAAATGTTACTGAAACATTGCGTTGTGGGTTAACACGTTGCATGTGCATGTCTGTGTGATTGTATAACCTGAAGGTCAACCGGTTGCCAACCCGTTATCTACAACATACGCCAGCTCTTTAAAGTCAGACATCTACATAATCACGAGAGAGAGAGACGATGAGGAAAATACAAGTGACTCTGCACAACGGGCGACGGCTGAGAATGTCAAAATTAAAATAATCTGCCGTTTCAGAGACAGGAAATAAAATAAGACCATGAGACACGTGTTTTGTCTAGTCTGGGTAATTACGTGCTGCGCGACTGTGAGTTATTTAATTATTAGATTGTCAATGTTTCTTTCTCAAAACCTAATTAATTTCTCGATATGCTTCTTGGAAAGAAAAGAGAAGAAGCGTGTTGAATTATTACCTGACAGATACACTGATTGTCGCACTCGCTGAATTAATTACTATGTATGTTTTAACTGACAGCTGAATAATGTAGATTAATCTAATTGTTTCTTACAAAACTAATAAACCAAGAAAAGTCTTCACGGAAATGCACGGAACGACATTTGTGATCTGATGAAAGGAACATGGTGAAGTAATTAGGATATATCTTAATCTTTATGAGTTTATTACGTGTAGCATTTGGACACTACAGAACAGAATATAATTGTGATGAATGACGTCAATGAACTAATAATTAACGGATAAAAATTCAACCTCACTGGTTTTAGAGCCAATATTACAGTACATATTTTGATATGATTCATAGTCTGAAACTTTGAAAACAATGGCCTTTCATAATTGTTGAACAGGAGTAGTTTGAAATCTGTGCAGATATGGAGAATGTGGGAAAAGTACACAGAGACGTGATGGTTTATTTTGTCTGCGTGCTTGTTGTGAGAGCATGTGGCCCGGTGACCTGTACCATATCACAGACAGACAAACAAACAAGGCATGATAGCACTCAAAAAACACAGCCGCTGCTCGCATCCTTATCTGTTGGCTGTGAACACGTGTTAGGAGCGGTCTCAATCGCTGATGCTGTTTTGAATATTTATTTTAGTATTTACTGTGGGTTTTTGGACATGGAAAAATGGTCACACTGTGTTTTTGTCGCCATGTTCCATGGTATTTTAGGTATTTTGGCACATATAGACTACCATTTATATAAGTTCAAGACTGGTAAGATATATTTAATTATGAAAGATGTCTCTTATGCTCACAAAGTCTGCATTTATTTGATAAAAAATATGGTAAAAGAGCAATATTATGAAATATTAATTCAACATAACTGAATATACTATGTTAATATATATTAATATATATATATATATAAGACTTTGTGTGAGGCAAAAAAGAAAAAGAAACATCTAAAAGAAATATCTAGTGATGAGCGATTTCAAAAACTGCTTTATGAAGCTTCAAAACTTTACAAATCTTTTGTTTCGAATCAGTGGTTCGGAGCGTCTATCAAAACTGCCAAAGTCACATGATTTCAGTAAACGAGGCTTCGTTACGTCGTCAAGTGTTTCGAAATTTCAATGGTTCACCACTGGGGGGCGTGACTTTGGCAGTTTGATAAACGCTCCGAACCACTGATTCGAAACAAAAGATTCGTAAAGCTTGGAAGCTTCATGAAGCAGTGTTTTGAAATCGCCCATCACTAGATATTGTTGAATAAAATCATTATTTTGTTTTTTTGGAGCACAAAAAGTATTCTCGTCGCTTCATAACATTAAGGTTGAACCACTGTAGTCACATGAACTGTTTTAAATATGTCTTTAGTAGCTTTCTGGGCATCTGAAAGTGTTAATTATCTTGCTGTCAATATAGGCCTCACTGAGCCATCGGATTTAATCAAAAACATCTTAATTTGTGTTGTGAAGATGAACATATGAGGTCTTACAGGTGTGGGACGACATGAGGGTGAGTAATTAATGACAGAATTTTCATTTTTGGGTGAACTAACCCTTTAAGATTTTGTGGAAACTAATACATATTTTCAAGATTCTTTGATGAAAAGAAAGTTCAGCATTTATGAACAGCATTTATTTGAATCTTTTTCAACATTATAAACGTCTTTACTGTCAATTTAGATCAATTTAATGTATCTTTGCTGAAAAATATGAGTAATATTATCCAATTAGATGAACATTCTCAGTCTTGTGATCATTTCCTATCAAATCTTGTGTTTTTTTTTACGAATTTGAACCAAGATTTATTGCTTTTGACACAATGTATCTGGTCCGTGACTAAATCTTTTTTTTTTTGTACCGCCTTAAGGATGATCTTTGTCAAAAGCGTTCTCATCCTCTCTCCCTCTCTTTATTTCACTATCGCAGTTTGAATGAAGAGTCCTGAGGGTGACTAACTTCTCTTTTGCTGTGCCAGCACCTCACCTGCACCGGTCCACCTGCAGCCTCACCTGTCTTTACCTCAGGGCCTTAGCACGGAGCAAAAGAATATCAGCCAATGTGGCTTATATTATCTGCAGGGTGCCTCACGACAGAGCTCGTGTGTTTCTGAAAATGGGCCCCAGCATGGAGCTCAACACCTACATCACAGATGGCTATACGAGTAGAAATAATGCTTTAGACTGGCAGACGTCTCTGCCAGCGTGTCCCCATCTCACCTCCCGCGGGGGATGTCAATTTCGTCTTTTTTCCAGCGGACGGATGGTTGTGGGTCTCCCTGCACCTGACAGCGAAACTCCACCGCCTCCTCCTCCAGAACCACCTGGTTAATGGGCCGTCGTAGGAACGTGGGCCTCTCTGAAAGACACACAGACGAGAAAAGGACATAAGGGACACTGAGACCTCATTCACTTGCTGTGACTCAGCATTGAGTCATACACCGAACAGAAGCTCTCACAGAGATTTGTGGTATTGTATAAGAGTATGATACGCTTTTGTGTCCCAGCATGTTTTATGACTAACTTAAGGACACAAGCATAACAGAGGAATTAAATATGACACATTCTCTCATGATGGAGAAACTGCAAGCACTCAGACTTGCTTGTTTACAAAAGCTGAGATGTTAAACATTTTCTGGGCATGATTCAGACATTTTGTTATATTTTTAAAGACTTTTTTGTGGTTTGGAATGTCAGGTATCAGAATTGGCACGTACCAAACACGGTGACCTGGGCCGTCTCACTGTCTCTCTCGCCGACCATGTTGGTACCCACACAGATGTACATGCCAGCGTCGCTCTTCCTTGTGTTGGAGATCATCAGCTTTCCTCCACGGATCTGAAAGAGAACAATGGAACGTTACAGTCTCTGCAACACCTCATGAGATAAGTTACTACGATACTCTCTCTGTTTAGTACCTTGCTCAAGGGCAAAATAGATGTGGTTTATGATTCACCTTTTGCTGGTTTTGAAGCTGTAATTGTCAGATCATTAAAGGGTTAGTTCACCCAAAAATGAAATAATGTAATTTATTACTCACCCTCATGTCGTTCTACACCCGTAAGGCCTTCATTCATCTTCGGAACACAAATTAAGGTATTTTGCTCAGTGAGGCCTGCATTCAAAGCAATGATATTCCCTCTCTCAACATCCATAAAGGTACTAAAAACATATTTAAAACAGTTCATGTGAGTTCAGTGGTTCTACCTTAATATTATAAAGCGACAAGATTTTAATTTTTGTGCGCCAAAAAAACAATATTTTCAACAATATAGTGATGGGCCGATTTCAAAACACTGTTTCGGAGCTTTACGAATCGAAACAGTGATTCAGATCTCCTATCAAATGGCTAAACTGCTGAAATCACGTGACTTTGGCGCTCCGAGTCACTGATTTGATTCGTAAAGCTCCGAAGCAGTGTTTTGAAATTTTTTTTTTTTTTTTTTTTTTGCCGCACAAAAAGTATTCTCGTCGCTTTATAATATTAAGGTAGACCCACTGAACTCTCATGAACCATTTTAAATATGTTTTTAGTACCTTTATGGATCTTGAGAGAGGAAATGTCATTGCTTTGAATGCAGGCCTCACTGAGCCATCGGATTTAATCAAAATATCTTAATTTGTGTTCTGAAGATGAATGAAGGTGTAGAACGACATGAGGGTGTAGAATGACATGAAGGTGAGTAATAAATGACATTATTTTCATTTTTGGGTGAACTAACCCTTTAAAAGGCCAGATCATTAACCAATATTCCACACCTCAAATAAGGCTTTCTTTGTTGCAAAATATGGTAACACTTTACAATAAGGTTTGTTAACTTAAATAAACAAGCAATATATTTTCACAGCATACATTAACCTTTGCTTATGTTAATTAATAATAATATAATATACTTGGAATGAAATAAAAATGGAATAAAAAAAAAGAAGAAAAAAAAAAGAAAGGTACTTGGGACTTTTATCTCGCAATTCTGACTTTTTTCTCGCAATTGCGAGTTTATTTCTCGCAATTCTGACTTCTTTTTTCAGAATTGTAAGATATACACTTAATTATACTATATAAACTTAATTGCAAGTTGCAAAGTCCAATTCTGAGGGGGAAAAAAAACATACTTTTTTGCTCAGAATTGCGAATTTATATAACCCACAATTGCAAGTTATAAAGTAAAAATTGTGTGATATAAAGTCGCAATTGCGTGTTATAAAGTAAGAATTGCATGATATAAGTAACAATTGCCTTTTTTATTTTTTATTCAGTCGTGTAAACAAGCTTCCATTGTTAACTAATGTTAATGAAATTTGTTATTGTAAAGTGTTACTCAAATAATTGTATAAAAACTAAATGTTCTAAACTAAATAATTTAGTTTAGAAAAAAAGTATATATTATATATAGGGATTATATAATATTATACATAGCAATTTTACAGAGCTTCCAAATGGACATGATGATGGAAAAAAAATATGAGATGGGAGGAAAAAATATTAATCTCAATGCTTTTCCGTTCGCTTGCAAAACCTTTGCATTACCTCGTAAACTTTTGTGCTCACTCGCAAAGAACACAAAAACTTTTGTGAGCGAATGCAAACTTTCTCAGGGGAATGCAAAACATTTGCGAGAAAATAATGTTTCCTCCCATCTCATATTTTTGAATGCCCCTTTTAGGGGCTCTGTACAATTATGTTTTAGATTTTTCTTTATATTTACATTTGCACGAGCTTTGCAAAAAATAAATAAATAAATAAAATCCATATAAATGTGAAAAAATACATTTATTTTTCTTGCAAAACTCTTCAGAAGAAATTTGTTTTAGATTTTTCTTTATATTTACAATGGCTTTGCAAAATAAAACAAACCAAAATAAAATTAATATAAATATGACAAAAAAAAAAAAAAAAAAAAAAATCCTGAAAAACTTTTTAGTAAGTGAATTTAAAGGATTTTGTTTTAGATTTTTCTTCATATTTACAATGGCTTTTAAAAATAACAAATCTTATTTATATACTTCCTTCCTTCATCAGTATTTACATATGATTAGTTCTGTCTCCAGTTCTCACCTTGATCCTGTCATCCTTCTCGTCGATTCTGACTTTGTCTTTCTTCCAGTAGATGGTGGGTTCCGGGTGGCCACGAGGGGGAACACACTCCAAGATGGCTGGCTCTCCAGCAGCCACCACCACGTCCGTAGGGTTCTGTCTGAAATCATCACGTAACACTGAAAGAGAGAGAGAGAGAAAGAGAGAGAGAGAGAGAGAGAGAGAGAGAGAGAGAGAGAGAGAGAGAGAGAGAGAGAGAGAGAGAGAGAGAGAGAGAGAGAGAAAGATGAGCTCATTCTTTAACCATTTGGAAATTTAGTCATGCTTACAATCCCTGAGGCACAAATAAATGTACTTTTGTTGCTAAAACAGATGCCATTTCATTAAGTCCTTTAAAATGCTAACGCTCTCCAGCAGTGTTCAAATGTTAGCTCACATTCAACAGGAATGCAGAGAAACACCTGTTGAAAGTTCTGTTCAGTAGGCCTATTTTAAGGTCAGATGAACGGCAGTAAATCACGCTGTGTGTGAAGGCATCTGTCTGCAGGAGGGTGTATGCGAGGTTTATTTGATGGGGTGACTACAAAAAAAACTTAATTGGACTTAATGGGGTTCCCTATCGAGACAGGAGAACAAACAGAGAGAGGGAAGAGATATTGTGCCCTCCAGCTCTATGTCACCCATATGCAGGAGCAGAAGAACGAACGCACATACAGAGGCGGCGGGTGGGCGGGTAAATCTCTGCCAACTAATCACCCATGCTCACCCTTTCATCACACGAACAACGCCTCTGGCCATGACTAATGCAGCAATAAACTCGACAGCAAAAACATACACAAGGTCACATGATTATCAGCAAAGAATAAATGCAATGAATTAATAAACACACCTGTACGCATCTTCATATTCATCAACACCGCTTTAATAATAAATAAGGCAGGTAATTATACTCTAGCACTGACCTGTGAGAGACAAAATGATGAATTTGTCTTAATGTGTTAATAGAGAAAAAAGAAAAAAGCTCTTGTCTTAGTTAAGATTTATGAATCAGATAATGACTTTAAAGTGATTTAATTATAATTATGAAAGAGAGCACTCTGACTTGGAAATCTGATTGGATAAACAGCGTTTAAAGCCGTTCAAACTCTAACTCTGACCACACATCATTGAATGTGCCTAATTTATTATTATTATTATTATTATAATTATATTTATATATAAATAGATTATAAGAAATATATTTAATTAAATATAAATATGTTGTTATTAATATCATTAGTAGTAGTAGTAGTATTAAACCCTAGAGTTATATTAAAATAGTAATAATAAAAATTAATAATAATAATAAATATAATAACAACAATACTACTACCACTACAATTAATAATAATAATAATAATAATTATTATTAATATAATCATATTATTATTACTATTAAAACCTAAAGTTATAGTAAAACAATTATACTAATAATAATTATTATTATTAATAATATAATATTATTATTATTATTAATATAATATTATTATTATTATTATTAATAATAATATAATCATATTATTATCATTATTAAACCCTAAAGTAAAATAGTGGTAGTATTAATAATAATAATAATAATATAATAATTGTATTTACTGACAAATAGTCTTTTATCACAATCACAATCACAAGTCATTTTATAAAAGCATTTTCATACTGCCAGAACAGAAAATAATAATAATAATAATAATAATATGCAGTTGATTTTTACATTTTCAGATGACAATGTCAGCAATACTTCCTCATGTTGAACATGGCACAAGAATATCAGGGAGTTGCTAAGGTGTTTTGAGTGGTTGCTAATGTGTTGTAATGCAGTTGCTAGGGTGTTCTGGATGGATAGAGCTCAGATATAGCTAGATATAGTCCCTCCTTCAATGTGACACTGTGGCTTTGATTTTTACCCGTTTCCTCTTTAGGCAAAAAGAGCATTTTCAGCATTTCAGCATTTTACTAATACCTCTCCTCAAGAAACTGCATGATTTAAGATATCATTTAGTTGGTGCAGGGCAAGTTACATTGTAAAGTTTTATACTTAGAGTTAGTGGTTTGTTCAAATATGAATAATGCTGTAAAATAAGACAAAGCACTGTGTATGTGTGTGTAGTTTTACATTTCTTAACTTCACGACTTTCTCTGGCCTTAGGGCGTATACAGACATTCAATACGCATAATTACATTTTCATCCCTCCAAAAGCCTTGACTTTCAGCTTTCTTACATGTCTCTTTCTCTCTGTCTCTCTCTCTCTGGGTGCGATGAGCCTCTCAATCTTCCATCTGATTAATATTTATGTATTGATGGTCTCCCTCCCCCGCATGCTAGCGAGAGCAGCATCTGTCTGTCAGGCTGGAGGTTAAAGGAGAGGCTTATCTGCCGAATATTCCTCTGCCACCCTCCTTCTCTTCCTCCTGGAGGACGGCTAGTAGAGGCAGAGGGGGTGTTTTTGGGCTGCATTGGCAACTTTGCAGTTTTTTTGGCGAGATTTCAAAACTTTCGGAGCTGAAGTTAAGGGTTCTGTGGTGGAAAAGTGTAACAGGAGATGATGCAATGGAGGGAAGCCAAGAGGATCATTAAAAAAGGACAGATGCTACTTTGTACTTAAGTGTGTTTGGAGTTGTCAGATATAGTCAATGCCAAAGGCAATTAAAGGGCCCGATATCAGAGTTCCTATTTTTTTTTTTTTTTTCGCCCTTATTTTTTGGCTACATCTTTGGCACCTTAGGGGAAAAAAAAAAATCTAAGCAAATCTTTGTTACAAGTCTGTAAATGTGATCTCAGGTTCTACTATAGCCCAAAAACCTCTCACATGACTTATGCAAAGTAGTTAATAACAATAATTAACAATAAATAACAATAGTTATTTATAATAGTTTAGTATAGTTGACGAAAACAATAATATATATATATATATATATATATAAACTCTTAAAGGGCTAGTTCACCCAAAAATAAAAATTCTGTCATTAATTACTCACCCTCATGTCGTTCTACACCCGTAAGACCTTGACAGCAAGATAATTAGCACTTTTCAGATGTTAATGTTATGAAGCGACGAGAGTACATTTTGTGTGCCAAAAAAACAAAATAAAGACTTTATTCAACAATATCTAGTGATGGGCGATGTCAAAACACTGCTTCATGAAGCTTCGAAGCTTTACAAATCTTTTGTTTCGAATCAGTGGTTTGAAGCATGTATTAAACTGCCAAAGTAACATGATTTCAGTAAACGAGACTTCGTTACGTCTTAAGTGTTTCGAAATGTTTCGAAATTTCAGTGGTTCAGTTGACTTTGGCTGATTCGAAACATTTATTAAAATAACCCCATTCATAAGTATGTGAACCACTGATTCTTAATACTGTGTGTGGTTACCTGGATGATCTACGACTGTTTGTTTGTTTTGTGATGGTTGTTCATGAGTCCCTTGTTTGTTCTGAACAGTTACACTGAGCTCTGCTCTTCAGAAAAATCTTCCAGGACTTGCAGATTCTTCAGTTTTCCAGCATTTTTTGCATATTTGAACCCTTTACAGCAGTGACTGAATGATTTTGAGATTCATCTTTTCACACTAAGGACAACTGAAGGACTCAAACACAACTGTTAAAAAAGGTTCGAACATTCACTGATGCTCCAGAAGAAAACATGATGCATTAATAGACGGGGGGTGAAAACATTTGGAATTTGAAGATCAAGGTAAATTGTATTTAATTTGTCTTCCAGGAAACATAAAAAGTATCTTCTGTTGCTTCCGAAGGGCAGTACTAAATGAAAAAAAAAAAAAAAATTTGGACCTCTTCATCCTGTTCAAAAGTTTTCACCCCCCAACTGCATTGTGCATCGTGTTTCCTTCTGGAGCATCAGTGAATGTTTGAACCTTTTTTAATAGTTGTGTTTGAGTCCCTCAGTTGTCCTCAGTGTGAAAAGACGGGTCTCAAAATCATACAGTCACTGTTGCAAAGGGTTCAAATATGCAAAAGATGGTGAAAAACCTAAGATTTTTTTTTTTTTTTTTTTTTACAAATTCTACTGTTGTGCCATGGAATGTAGTTTTTAGTTGAGGATGTAGTTATTTAGACCTCAAATATGTGACTCATACATAAACAGCGCCTATTTTACAATTTGTTTAGACACTTTTGGAGATTTTGAGATTTGAATCCGTGGCGGAAGGAAGTAGTTCTGCACAACAGAGGGTTTTTAAAGACACTCCATTGTTGTTCTTATTTATTCACACACTTGTGCCGTTGAACTGTTGTATAAATTCAATATCACACTTGTAGCCATGCGATATGGCTGTATAACATGCTGTGATTACCTATACACACACACACACACACACACAAATCATTATAAATTCTTTTAAGACAAACTGACAAGACCATACACATAGACCTGTGGAATGGATAATGTGGTAATTTGTGCATAAGAATCTGTTAGTTTTTACCCATCATGCACTAGTGTTGGTACAGTTGCTTGTGTCTGCATCAGCGCCAGCAAAGGTCAAAACACAATGGGATCACAGAACTGGCCTAGAGCAATATCACACTTCTACTGCACTTTATAACAACAACATACTGATCGAGAAAGAGAGAGAGTGAAAAAGAGAATGGTTGCGGATAGATGAGTGTTTTCCCAGCATGCTATAAGCAGTGATAGCATTTCATTTGAGTGCCTCTCAAAAGTGTTCACTACAGCTGATGCTGTTTCGATGTGGCTCTCGCATGAAAGAGTGTAAATATGTCACTTTGAGAGAAATAGCACATTTTTTTTCTTCTGCGCTGCCCCTGGCTCTGTGTGTAAACATGTCTATGTGTGTGTGTGAGAGAGTTACAGGCAAGAGTAATGTGAAAATGTGCCCCAGTCCGTAGTTGGTAAGAAAGCTGTTCCATTTGTTTGCAGGGTATATCAGTTCTGTTATGAGCTAGAGCCCCAGTGACCCCTGTAAACCCCATCTACACAGCCTTGCACGCAAATAAAGCCCTCCACACACACACACACACACACACATTTCTTGCCTTCATCAACATCATCATCATCACCCTCCTCCACCCTATGGACTAAATGCAGCATTAACAGCTGCAAAAACATTGCTGCCTCTATCCCCCATACACACACACACGTTATTCTCTCTAGAACAACATCCACAGAGGATCTCCGTCGCAGCACTTCTGACTGTCCATTCATGTATGAACCCGTTTCAAATGTGAGCAAGGACAAAGAGTGTCTCTTTGTCAAGTTTGGCTATCTTAAAGTGATTGTACACATACATATGACCATTGAGCCATTGTTTACACTGCAAAACATATTTTTGTCTTGTTTTTGTTAACCATCACACACAACGACTCAGCACTTACTCGTGATTTCTCTCAGCATAGGGACAGGAGAGCTGTCAGTCAATAAATAGGAAAGCAAAGCATAAGTGTTACTTATTTAAAAAAAAAAAAACTCAGATATTGTGTTGTAAATTAAAAAAAAAGAAAAAAAAAAAAAAGTAATGCATTACTTTATTCGTTACTTTAAAAAGAATCTGATTACGTAACTCGTGTTACTTGTAATACATTACCCCCAACACTGGTGGTGACCATAAGAAAAAATAATTTGAAAAGGGAATACATAATATTTTGCTACACATGTAAACATGGCAAAAGTTTAGGATTATGATGTAGCAATTGTAATTAGCTTAATTTTACAACAACAGAAGGTCAAATGGAGGTGTACGTACTGGCAACCAAACACCTCTCACCTTCAAAAGCTGCACCTCCAACGTTAGGCTAACAAGATAGCCGCAAGCCAACCCGCTAATGACTTCCGCCCCATGCTAATGCCTCCGACTGGACCCTTGGCTCCGGAACACAAGCTCATCACAAACAATATAATTAACTCTTAATGAACCTCCCTGCTCGTTCCTCTGTCCTCTACATGCACTTCCCAAATTCAATTTGGCTTAATCCTGGGCTTTATGGTAATGTATAGCTCATTAAAATGTTAGCTAAAAACTCATTAAAATTCACTCAAAGTAATAGCTTCATTACTGTGATATTGCTGAAAAGCAAAGACAAAATGAGGAAGATGGGAAGAAGGAGAGAGGAATGAGGAGAGAATGGTATAAAAAAAAAACAGAACGACAACTTTCTAATCACTTAATTGTGAATGAAAACAGCATGCATTTGCATAATGCACATAGATGCTAGGTGGCTAATTTTCACTGTGACTTGATAATTAAACACCCTTCACAACTATAGACACATTTCCTTCCAAAAAATCATTTAAGGAGGCACTTCTGGGTCTGTAAGAGATGCCAAATGTCTCCATCTTCCTGTGTAAAAATGATACTCTGACCAGCTGCAGAGCGTGGAGCCCTAGTGGGTGCTGATACTGTGGTATTATATGTGTGTCAAAGCAGAATTACTGTTAAGTATCACAATTCGGTCCATGATAATCCAAAGAATGAAGTAGAGTTTATGAAGACACAAGATACGCCAAATTACCATCTTTAATGATTGCTATATGAGTTTTAAAATACAATAAAAATTCGGTTTTCAAATTTTTCCAGCTCTGGAGAAGCTAGTCCTCAACATGGTATGCTGATGGGCTGAAAAATAAAATAAATAAATAAAATTGAGTACCACAAGGCTCAGTACTAGGACTGTTGCTTTTCACCCTGTACATGCTACCCTTGTAAGATATAATTAATCTCCCAACAAATTAATAAAAGAACATAAAAATAATAATAAAAAATAAATAAATAAAATAAAATAATAGTTTCTAAAGTAAAATAATAGTTTCTGATGCCATATAATAACATTGTGTTTCACTGAAAATCATAAAAACTGTCAACATTTTGCTAAACTTCTCTTTTGTGTTCTGTGGAGGAAAGAAAATCATAGAGTTTTGTAAAAATAAATAAATAAATCAATAACTGGCTCTAAATTAAATAATCTCAGAAAATGACATGCTTTACTGGTGAGTAATGCTAGCTAGACCAGCACTAATCAGCATAAAGCAGCTTGGACCAACATGGAAACTCATACTAGTCTAAGCTGGTTTTCCAGCATGATCCACACACACTGCAGATCGTCAGCCACTTCAAAAGCAACCCACATGTTCCAAAGAAAGTTCCAGCAGCCGTACGGTGTGCCTGATCCACCGTAATGAACAACTGCTGAGTTTTGAAGCCTCAGCGGCATGGTGAGAAACCTGCTAGAGCAAACGCCTGATCAAAAGCCAAAACCTCTCTCTCCTCCGAAGCTCATCTACTATTTCTACACGCCTCAGATTCACACAGACTTCCAAAGGAGAGAGTGAGCGGGAAAGAGAGAAAGATTAATAAAATGAAGGCGGCTCCTAATTCCACAGATATCAAAGATCTCCATCGCTTGATGAAGGTGGTGAACTTTCCGTTTGGTCTATTTTTAAGCAGCTGAGAAGATGGCTTTCCTGAGATCTCCCTCTGCTCTATCCTTTCTCCTGCTCTTTAATTAGTTTGTCAAGATGTGAAAACGTAGAATCAGCTGTGGTCAAATTATACTCGTATTCATATATATATATATATATATATTTGTGGGTCAGAGGTAATTTTAGCATGGCTGCCTTTTGGATTTTCCCTTTGCCTGCGTGGTCTTAGCAGAAACATGTCACTTCAGATGAGTGGGGTTTAGACTGGAAATGAGCTGAAATCAATCTCTCTCCATTTCAAAGCTTATTCCTAAAGGAAGAATGTGTCAGACAGACGAATAATAGCATAAGATAAAAAATATGGCCTATTAGCTATGAGTTTAATATCTATATTTACATCATGTTTGGATTGTTTTCATCCAATGTGTTTTGGTGGGATTCATTCATGTGGAAGTGATGCACTGTGACGCAAGCTCTGCTGGGTGTGACAGAAGCCAGCTGCACCGTGAAAACACGTCCACACACACAAAAACAACATTTCAATACAGTAAACAGCAGGTGAGCTCTACATAGTCATTTTATTTTCTGATGCATGCTTCAGTTTTCTGAACTTGACATTGCAGGCTGACCTTAGAAAGATAACTTGAGCCCCACGGCGGAGCTCTGCGAGGAGGCCTAATGCTGGCGTTCAATAGAGCATCACTCAGACTAACAGTTATACTTATGTGCAACACGCACGTCCACAATGCGACTAAAAGAGAATCTGTGTCGTTTGCGCTGATTGCAGTCTTCTACTTTAATGCTTTGCTGCAGTTAATTGAACTGGATGGTGGTTTGTGAAAAGGTGTCTGATATCAGCTGTGTCCCTTGTTTAATTAAACTCTCTGCTGGAGACGCTGCATTAATGTACCAGTGCTGAGCCTCTGAGTGAGTGTAGATGTGTGTGTGAGAGAGTGTGCGCTTGTGACAATACACAAGGATATTACACATCAGCTTTGTGTTTGTGTGTAGGTTATTCACTATCTATCTATCTATCTATCTATCTATCTATCTATCTATCTATCTATCTATCTATCTATCTATCTATCTATCTATCTATCTATCTATCTATCAGGGGTGTAACAGTACACAAACATGACGGTTCGGTACGTTCCTCAGTATTGAAGTCACAGTTCGGTAAACATAAAATGTCTTCAAAATATAATCATTAACACAGTTACTGTGTAATATAAATACATTTATAAGTAAATAATGAATATATAAGCTAATATAGTACATATATTTAGTGAAAAGCTCCCCTCTAGAGTTAATTTCTTTAGTAAACTAACATGCTGTGGACACTAAATGACTTGCCTGTGGTAAATATAATATGAGATATTATTCTCAATCTGTTTTATTGATATCTTTCCACGGTTGAAACACTGGTTGAGAGACTACACGAATATCTAGATCGTCTGTTCTTCTTCTTCTGTGCTTTTTCCTGTTGTGGCGGTTAGCAAACAGCGTTGCAATACTGTGAGCGCCCCATTCTGGATTGGAGTGTGAATCACCTGTGCCTGACTGTATTCGTCATTTAACTGCATGAACTGAACTGTGACGTCTGTACCATACGGTTTGGGACGAATACATGTACAATTACACCTCTACTAACTAACTGACTAACTAACTAACTAATCTATCTATCCATCTGTCCGTCCATCCATCTCTGTCCATCCATTCATCCATCCATCCATCCTCATTTCTCTTCAAGACTACCACATCCATATTCATATTAATAAAATAACCTTTGCATTGGCTGGTCGCTCTCCCTCTCTGTGTCTGTGTGTGAGTAACCGAGAGAGAGAGAGAGAGAGAGAGAGAGAGAGAGAGAGAGAGAGAGAGCTAACAGGGGTCTGGTGTTAAATCTAAGTCAGCTCTCAGCTCTCACACTGACGTTAAAAATGATTTATTGATGGTTTTATGGATCTTAACAGGAGAGGAAGAGTGAAAATTACACTGGATATGCTGATGACCTTTACAGCAGTCTGTGCCATGAATGGATGGAAAAAACTGGTGTGTGTGTGCCTGAAAAAAAGTCAGTTAGATGGAGAAATGCGATATGTGAACATTCTGAGCATCTTTCTGCAGTCGCTTGTGGTTGAGTTGCATGTGTGCGTTGCATCAGAGGACGAGATTAATGGACCTTTAGCTTAAATGAACCGAACTAAAAGAGAGAAAGAAAACAGACAGTGCGCTGCTAACCCTTTACAGCTAAACACTTGAAATAAATTCATTGGTTCGTTTGCAAACTCAGCATCTTTTCAACATTAGCCACAGCTCATCAAACACATGCACACACACACAAATGGAATGGAAAACAGAAGAACATTATTCCAGTACCAGTGACAGTTGCATCTCTTGTTTTGTATCACATCCAACAAAAAAACTGAAGTCTTATTGTCAGAACAGCTTATATAAACCTGCACAAGCCTGTACATCACACACCTGCACATCAAAACACCTGGTGCCTCCTTAACATATGTTTACGTGTTCACAATCCTTAAAGAGATTTGGCCTGCTTTCTGTACACTTAGCTTTGGCCCAAACTGTTCAACAATACACAGATAAACATGCATGATGACACAAAGACACATATGACCCTTTCCACGACACACTAAGTCGTTTGTATGATGCTCTTGCTGTTAATTGCATCATAGGCTGCGGGAGGTAATTGTGTTTGTCTGGGCTGTAATTGGCTGGCTGCCGCAATGCAGTGGGAACGGATCTTCTAACGCTTTCAGCGCAACACTGCCCTTTGTATAGAGCAGTGCATCTTGTTCCAAAACATGTTTTGGGGAGAACCATCAGTCAGATCTCACAGAACGGTCTGATTCAGAGTTCAGCTGTGAAACAGCCCCCCTACAGTGCCGAAATGTGTGTGCCTGGCGGTACGACCACTTATATTGTCATGCAAATGCAGCAGGCTACTCTACACAAACTCCATTACAGACTTAGCAGACTTTTGTACCTGATGGATCATTGAAAAACTGACACTATTCTTAATGCACATTCCTGGTAATATTGTGAACAATTCATCAGTGCACATAATTCGAAAGAACTTGTTCAACCAGTTGACTCCATTCTGGTATATAACACCCACTATGCCCATGATTTAATCAACTACAACTACTTTAAAGGGTTAAATGATCATTAAAGGGTTAGTTCAACCAAAAATGAAAATTCTGTCATTAATTACTCACCCTCAAGTCATTCCACACCCGTAAGACCTTTGTTCATCTTCGGAAAACAAAATTAAGATATTCTTGATAAAATCCTCAGTGAGGCCTCCATTGACAGCAAGATAATTAACACTTTTAATGCCCAGAAAGGTACTAAAGACATATTTAAAACAGTTCATGTGACTACAGTGGTTCAACCTTAATGTTATGAAGCGACAAGAATACTTTTTTTGCACCAAAAAAACTAAATAATGTCTTTATTCAACAATATTTAGTGATAGGCAATTTCAAAACACTGCTTCATGAAGCTTTACAAATTTTTTGTTTTGAATTAGTGTTTCGGAGCGTGTATCAAACTGCCAAAGTCACGTGATTTTCGTTACGTCATAAGTGCCTTCAATTTCAATTTGAACCGAGCTATTTTTTTTTCCTCCAAAATGGTTGAAACACACAAGTACCATGACACTTTACTTAACATACACATAAACTGTAAGAATTTTTACTAAGACTGATTAATAAACAGTATTATAAGGTAAGGCTATTAAATAGCAGTTCCAAACTAGCTTTGGTAATACAAAATTAGTAAGTTGGTATGAGCCACCACAGTCACAGAAAATATAGAATTGGTGGTATTTTGGGTAAATAACCCAAAATAACTTTAGCGAACGTCGTGGCCAAACGCGTCTGCCCAGACCGTTTACATAGAAAAACAATGGTAAAGAAGTTGCAGAATAGTCAACAGTTTTCATGCATGTCTTTCAAAATAAAAGTTTTGAGTGCTACACACTCCACGACCCACTCAAAATATTCTTGTGACTTACCAGTTAAAGAAGACTGGTCTATGAATATTCCTCTATAATGTTTTCTGTACAATCCAACACAGATAAGGCTGCAACATTAAATTAAGGTCCAATCAATCAATCAATCCAAAATGGCACATAATAGACAGTGGTTGGTCACTGGAGTCTGTCAGACTGTCTAAGTGAGGGATTTTTGACCAGAAAAAGCTGAACTATTAACCGGACGTGGGATGTTTTCCATGTCATTTTTTTCCCATCTTATGTGATTAGTTAGAGATGGAAAACTATCAGAGCAATTCTACTACATTAATGAGACAGATCAGCATATTTTCAGCAACTATTCACTGAGAACTTCCTGCTGAGTCAAATTCCAGAGCTCTTCTGAATCCACACAGCTTTCCTCGTTTTCAGATTCCACATTCTAATTAAATGGCAGAGCAAGTTCAGTTAGTGCCCTAATATAGAATGCTATTAACAGCCATTGAAAAAAAAAAAAAACCCACCACATCAATACTAATCTACCCACTGTTAGCGATAATTCAATAAAGCCAGACTACTGCTGGAGTCTGAAAACTGACAACGATACAGAGCGCATGCGGGTTTCCTTCTTTGGATGGTAAATATTTCAGAATCTGCAGAGAGAGGAGAGTAAACGACAAACTTGAGCTGTAGGGGTTACCAAAGCCACAGCCGAGACTGATAGACCCATCTCTCGTTATCTGCTGACGAGGGTCTGTTATTTAGCATCATTACTTTTCATCATCATCTCATTCTCTTCCAGCGCTAATGACCTCCATGAATGCGGCTGACAGATTGAGCGTCCACTGATAAGAAGGGGAGATGGGGTGAGAAAAATCGAAGAGCCCTTCTGTGGTTAATGTGAAAAGCTGAAAAACTTACAAAAAATTACACGATAAAAAAAAAAAAAAAAGTACAGACGATTTCTTTTCTCAAAAACAATTGAGACTAAACTGATGAAGATATGAGATATTAAATATGAAGGCCAAAGGTCAGAGTGTGACCCATGTTGTCTGATTGCTTCCAGGTCATTGTAAGGCCAGCCTGATGTAATGACATTTTAAATGGTCCGTTTCAACATCAGAAAGGAGGCCATCGGGGTGATGTTTGGTGGGGCGATGTTAGAATAAGACAATTTCAAGAGAACGCAGAGAAACAATCACATGATTGTTCTGGCTCGCCTCCTCAGAACTTTTTGAAGGTTTGAGCGGCGCAGTGGGAAAGATAAGTAATAGACAAGAGACACAATCACACATTAACAGTAGAAAAGAGAAGGGATTGTGTGTGAGCCATGGGCAACCGGGCCTCTGGCTCCCCAGGGTAATGAATCTCCATCACTGGACTGCAGGCCGCTGTAAAACCCAATTAGTGTCAGTGTGTTATCTGCTACTCGCAGATATCCAGATAACCCTCAACACGGGGCACCAGAGCGAGAACTGAGCGTTTCTGCAGACAGAGCGACACAGATAAAAACAGCCACCGTTCCACCTCTGACTTCTCATTTCTGAGTGTGTCCTTTCTACAGTTAAGTGGACCTCTCACCATGGCAAATTCATCGGTCAGAGCTGAAATTTTAGAAAAGATTGGAAGAGAAACTCTAAAGCGCTTAATCATATTGAGAAAATGGTTTGGTCAAAGTCAGCAGAATTTCTAATGCTTTAATCAGATGTATCCTGGGACTGTCGGAAAAAACCGTCTCGCATTGCTTTCGCTTCAAATGCCTCGGTTTTTGACGGAAACATGAAAGAGCACCGGGCGGACGAGTGGAAACCGCTCTCCCTCTCCATCTATCTCTTCATCTTTCTGCAGAAGAGAGCATAGCTTCGTCAGAAAAATAGAAGGAGAGAAAGATTTGAAAAAAGAAGGTGCAGCTTTTTTCACATAGATGTCGTTTGAAGTCAGGTATCAGTGTCAGGATGAGACCTGGAGAATCAAGACGAACCAACACCTCTACAAAAAGACTGTAACCTTCATTGCCAGGTTCATGAGAGACTATCAACCTATAACACTACTACTTATTGCAGTATTATTTTATAATACAGTAGCAGAAATATATATATATATATATATATATATATATATATATATATATATATATACGCACACCTTATGCTCATCAAGCCTACATTTATTTGATCAAAAATACAGAAAAAATTGCTAAATATTATTACAATTTAAAATAATGGTTTTCTATTTTAATATACTTTCAAATATAATTTATTTCTGTGATGCAAAGCTAAATTTTCAGCATCATTACTCCAGTCTTCAGTGTCACATGATCCTTCAGAAATCAGTCTAAAGGCAGGAACATACCAAGTCGATGCCGACGAACTAGTGGCGACGAAAGCAGACTGCCGACAGCTGACGGCCAAGTAGCATGTCCGTTCTGTGCCTGCGTAAGATGAAATGCCTTTCCGTACCAGCAGGTGGCAGTAGCTGAACAGCTAATCAGAATGATCAGATGGCCCGGCGGACCGACGAGCTCCGACACCGATTCAACATGTTGAATCGGCCGGAAAAAAGCAGACGAGGACCAACTTCAGCCAATGGTGCGGAACACACAGAAAACTTAGTCGGCCGACGAACAAAAACTGCCCGAAAACACATCCTTGCTGAATAAAATATTAATTTCTTTCAAAAAAGAAAGGAAAAAAAATACTGACCCCAAACTTTTGAACGGCAGTGTATATTGTTACAAAAGACTTCCATTTTAAACAAATGCAGTTCTTTTTAAATAACTTATTTATTTATTTATACACACACAACTTCAAATCCGATAGCTGGTCTTTGTTCCCTGAGGGGGGAATTAAACGCTGAGTTTCAGTGAAGGGTGGAAGTTGAGATCTATTGTGTTGGCGGAAAAGTCATTTTTCCTGCAATGCCATTTCCCAAAACCATTTTCTTGCATTTGCAAGCCTGTCTAATGTCTTGAATGACTGCACTCAGAGAAAAAGGGGGATATGAAGTTTGATTTTTCATAACAACCATTTGACTGCAGTAGAAGCGGAACCAACAGCAAAAAATCCATCTCGGAAAACTGAAGGGTGAAGGAAGGGGGCTTTCGTTAAATTTGGAGATTGCCTCAACCCACCCGTGACTCTTTTACATGGCCCTGCCTTCGTCTCAGTGTGGGCTCCCTGCTTGGGAAAAAAAAACATTTAACACGACTTAAAAAAAAAAAACCTTCGACTGCTCCACGGCGTCAATGAAGCGATGAACCAAGTTTAATCAATCTTCAAAGATGGTTATTATTATTCAGGCTCGATTTAGACCGAACAGAGGCAAAACAGAACCTTACGGTTTTTAGAGCCAGGGCTCTTTTGATAGCCGCTGACCCGAACAAGGCCCCGGTTCTTCTGCTGAATAATTCATGGGGAAAAAAACGGGTCCGGTCTTGGAAAGGACGGCGGTGACATTTTCGAGCTGGTGGGGGGAGTGAGTGAAGGAGATGAAAAGGAGTCCCAGAAACCTGTGACCCTGTTGTGATGGCTTCCTGACAGCATCCCTGTTAGTATTCTCGGCAGGGGCGGCCAAGTAGGCAGGTAATTGTGACATGTTTTACATCAATACGGTCCCAGAAGAGGCTCCGTCATTCGCCTGGGATGTTCTGTTTTAGCCCACCCCGCTAAACAACAAACCATTACACCGGCTAATTCTGGCTTTGAATTCCAATTCCGATTGAAGTTGCTCAAGTCGTCCGAGAGAACTCGTGGTTGAAGGCAGATTTGGGGGGTTTCAAACGCACAGAGATTACCATAATCAGTTCATGGCTGAGGACGTTTTGTAAACGCGGCTGTGATTAATGCCGGCAATTACCTCGGATAAATGCAAATAGGCTGCCTTGCTGCGGTTCCGGACACGAGAGAGAGACAGACATCGATCCGGATTACAGAGCGGGAGTTTTTCAGCCAGATTCCACAGCTTCTGTAATGGAATATATCCGCATTCATTCACAATCCTGGCTTCAGTCTCATTTATATGGACACCTCTCCATCAATCTCATTTCTGGGATTACAGGAGCAGAAAGACTATTTCAGAAATTTTTATCCCTGCTCAAAATAAACTATTCCAGACACACACACACACTCGCTCACCCTCTCCGTCAATGCCACGGCCTCTTCTGCCCGATCACTCCGCAGCAGGTCTGCAATTTATTGTCAGGCCAACACGATTCACCCTCCATTAACAGAATCCACTCAGGCCTGCCTTCAATTAACATGAGGCAATCAATTAGCAGGGGAGCCACAGGAGATGAGCGTGTGTGTGTGTTTGGAAAGAAAAGGCTCACGTCTAAGCGGTAAAGTGGTCTTAACAGATCATAACTCTCAGCTAGTACCTCCTACACACTCTTTTGTGCTTCTGAAGTGTGCCGTTCCTGCCTATAAAGCCAATCAATTGAGGAACATTCATAGATGAGCATACGGTCAGCCAAACTTCCTGTTGAACTGCACTCTCCTTCTGTCTCTATTCGTCTCTTTCTCACTTCCCGTTAAGCGTGAGTAATAGTCCTAATGCTCTCCGAGACCGATTTAATCAGGATGTGATTCTTCTCTGGATCATCATTTACATGTGATTGATTAACAACACATTCTTTTCCAACAATCGTCATGCCTACACAACAGATACCAGAATTTTTTATTCTCTACCTCTCTATTCTTACATTTCTTACAAAAACATAATGTAATTTAAAGGGTTAGGTTACCCAAAAATGAAAATACTGTAATTTATTACACATCCTCATGTCACTCCACACCCGTAAGACCTTCGTTCATCTTCAGAACACAAATTAAGATATTTTTGATAAAATCTGATTGCTCAGTGAGGCCTCTATTGCCAGCAAGATAATTAACACTTTCAGATGGCCAGAAAGCTACTAAAGACATATTTAAAACAGTTCACGTGAATACAGTGGTTCAAAAAACAAAATAATTTTATTCAACAATATCTAGTGATGGGCGATTTCAAAACACTGCTTCATGAAGCTTTACGAATCTTTTGTTTCGAATCAGTGGTTCGGAGCGTGTATCAAACTGCCAAAGTCACGCCCCCCAGTGGTGAACCATTGAAATTTCAAAACACTTATGACGTAATGAAGCCTCGTTTACTGAAAACACATGACTTTGGCAGTTTGATACATGCTCCAAACTACTGTTTTGAAACAAAAGATTCGTAAAGCTTCAAAGACATTTTCTGACATTTTTCGTTAAAAATGATCATTTTAGACTTCTAATTTGTGACTGGTGTTTTGTTTTGCTCTATCCTCTGCACTACCATGTCCGTCATTGCGTCATGCTCGGGTCAGGGGTTACTCTTCCGCCATTAATCAATGTGTACCACCATCTGCCGGAAGCTAGTTATTATAGTTTAAAAAGTTTCAATATGGATATTTTTTTTACAAAAACCCATCGCTTCGCTTCAGAAGGCCTTTATTAACCCTCCTAGAGCAGTATGGATTACTTTTATGATGGATGGATGCGCTTTTTTGGCCTTCAAAATCTCACGACCCCTTCACTTCTATTATAAAGCTGGGAAGAGTGAGAATATTATTTAATATAACTCAGATTGTGTTCATTTGAAAGAAGATAGTCATATACACCACTTGAGGGTGAGTAAATCATGCGATAATTATGAACTATCCCTTTAATGAGGTGCATCCTGGGAAGCTTTTAAACACAATTAAAAGTTCACATGCATACTGGACACTTGCTGGCTGCTTTTCCTTCACTATACGCTCAATCCATTTCTAACTAAATAAAAGTAGAAATGCATATATGTAAGAAAACTTTTATACAAAAATGAATTCAAGCATTTAAGAATAATTATATTTTTACAAACACAGTCCAGGTAGCTTATGTCTAAAAAAAAGAAGAAGAAAAAAAACTCATTATCATACCTGTCCTAGTTGTTGCAGAGACCCTTGTGACCTGAAACATTCTCCGTCACACACACGCGCACATGCAAACGGTCGATGCGTCCTGCGCCAGCCTGTCAGACGCGATCAATACATCATTCCTCCTGTAACGAGCCTGCGCCTCTCTACCTCTTCCTCTCCTTTTCCATCTCATGATTATTCCTCCTCTCTTACTTCTCCTTCCCGATCGATTCCTCGTTCCATCCCAGGCCGGGTGTAAGGCACACCGCAATTAGAGCGCCTTCTAATCTTCCTCGCTGTCTGTCTCTCGTTCGCTGCCTTCCATTATGTATGATATAAAACCCTCCTCAGCAACGCTAATGAAATCAAACAGGATTCAGAGGTATTAAGTCACTTAAACACTCAACAGCGGGGCTGAGAGCAGATCCTCCTGACAGATCTCGATGGAATCCAGATATCCGTCAGCGGCCCACACGTGGTAAACTTATGACTCAAATATATGGATATTCTGACTGTGCAAATGCTCAGCTGTGGCCTGTCACAATATTTATTTATTTATTTGCTGAATATATTGTACGTTGACGAGGAGGTTCAGGAAGCTAAAAGGTTCAGGAAATGATGCACACCGGACACAAACTTACATTGCTTACACATTTTTACTGGAAAGCCATTACTTAACATTACTAAATTTAATTGTTTTCATAAAACACATCTTGATGTAATTATGCATAACCTAAAATTTTGTCAAATTTACTAATAAAAGGTCATGTTATCTTTGACAATTTTGCTTCTCAATTAAATATGTTTCTCAATTAAGGATGTTTACACATTTTTTTGTGAAAAACGAGACAAAAATTATTAAGAAAATTTATTTGGCAGTGTATACTTGCTCTGAAATAATGGCAAGTCTCATATAATAAATACTGTATACTAGAGAAGGGATTTTGTGCTTTGAATGATGCATGAACGTAATGAATATTAATCCACAAATAACAAGTGCCTTTTGTCTGTAGATGTTTCCCGCTACAAATGCTTACAATTCCCAGATGCCTTCAACATCTGCTTCACCGTTCAGAGGGAAAACATGACAGGGTACTAAATAAAGTTACATTCTTTAATTAAATCTTAATTAGAAGAAAAACTAATTTGTCCAAGGAGAGATTCATTTTTTATATTACATAAAATAACTGAAACAGACAAACTGTTGCTAATGAAAGCTAAGTTGGTGATGAGCTTGTTGTAACTGTAACTCATATTGACTTATTCGCACTTCCAACATTGGATCTGTCAACTATTTTCAACACCAATTTGATGAAATCATATTTTGTCAAATAATCCATTCCAATAATCAAAGCAGATATTATAAATGCCCAAAATAGAGTTATTTAGCTCTATAGACTTGTTTCAAACAAAGGAATCTCTATTTCCAAGATCTACATTTAAACCAACACCATGTGTTTCTAATTCCTTATGACAAATATGCCCTTGAATGACTGCGTCACTGGATCAAATCAAAGTTTTTGCATGCTTGGGTGGATTCTCTACACTCTTTTGATTTGTGAACCTTACTGAGGTACAGTCCATGCTAATGAGACACTCCTCTGACTATCCCTACGGATCATACCGCTGCCAACATCTGGCAATGTAACCTGCAACAGCACACATGTAACATGGAGTCATTAAAAGTACTACCAGCAAACCAGGAGGAGAGATGAACTAAACCATTTTTGCCAAATAAAGAAAAGTGGAACAGTATGTAGAATAGTACAATGAGATGAAGGCTGCATCCGAAATAGGTATATAGTAGGTGAAAACAGTATGTGACAAAAGAAGTTCTATGTCCGAACTCATTAAACAAAAGGCAAAAAGTACCCGGATGACCTTCTACTTCTGGCGAGATTCTGAAGTAGGCATACGGAAGATTTGATGAGACACTTTTCTTTCCCATGAGGCCATGTGAGAGGATTTATGTCACATGATAACGACAAACATGATGAATCTATTATGCCTGGATCACTTTCATACTATATAGAACATACTTTTTAGCAGCCACAAAGTAATTACTTACACACAATAAGTACCTGCTCAAGAGAGTATTTGATTTTGGATGCAGCTGAATACTTAATATTAGTGACCTAGAAAAGGGTATTTTGTTCCACTTACAGAAGGTCGCCCCCTGTCGGTTGAGCCATGTTAAGATCACAACCAGTGCAGTGTTGTGCAACTGTATTAAACTTAAAACATCAAAAGACACCCAACACTTAAATGACACACAAATGAAACTCAAAACACAAGAAATCTATCTCAGTCAGTTTTATTTGCTCATTTAGCATCTACAGCTTCCTTGCTCTTCATATAGTGATTACAGAGAGGCAGAGGACAGTGGCTATTTTATTGAGCAATAATCATTTCAATGTGTTTTTCAGAGCTAAAGATTGATGCCATTGAATGAATAGTATCTGTGACTCGCCTGAGTCCCTGTGTGATGCTGCTCTCTGCTGAGACTCTAAAAAACAAGGTCGCTAGTAAAATAAAAATATATAAACAAACAGACAGTAAAAGTGGGGGGAAGCTTTTAAATGTTTAAGCATGGTGGCAAGGGAGCTGTAGACGCTAACCTCTAATGTCTGAGAGGGAGAGAAACCAACATACACATCTCTCTCTCTTTTGCTTCTGAGTGGGATTTAGAGTCATTTTATGGTTCATATGAAAAAGCATACATGTGATCCAACACTAAAACAGGCTTATATAGTAAAGCATTAATTAAATTCCAATAATTTATGCCCAAACTAAAGTCTATAGTGAGATGTAAAGTTAATATTCACTATAACTACATACTTTATAGTGGCACCAAACAGCACTGTATTTAAACACGGTTGGTGACACTTAATGACTAAATGTCATTGCATTAGATATATTTGTTAGATTTTAAAGTCACCATGAAATCAAAATGAACAATTCTTGCAGTATTGTTCATTTTATAAGTATTTATAATAAATGATTTATCTGTGCACACATCGTTATTTTTGCCTTCGTAATATTTCATCAAAATAACTTCCCCTCCCTTCTGCAGCAACATCTCTTCTCTAATGACGTGTTTAATGGCGCGAGGGCGGGACAACCTGTCACTCATATGAGACTGACCAATAGCAAACCACAACCATCCAATGAATTCCCAACGGACAACATCAAGTCCTGCTCTACACTTTTACTTGTTTGAGAAGCAGTTACTTGGATATACATCACAATAGGGTAGAAGTGCTTGTTGCAACATCCGTTTCATGCCAACTTTAAATGGTGAAACAATAATTTACTGTTCTAAAAGTACTAAAAGACATGTTGTGGTTTTGATATTCCTAAGTGTAGAAGAAGTGTCTTTTGGGGGCCACTGCAGTTCTTTATGCAAAGCTGCTTCTATTTGCATGATTCTCATTTCATGGTACAGCTACCAAAACAATAAAAGACATGGCAAGATGAATAAGTTTGACCAGTGGAGGGCTATAATATATATGTGTGTTTGAAGGACCAGTTGATCACAGACAGCCTGCCATGTCACGCTGGGTAATCCTTGCAATAACGTCTGTGCTGAGTGAGATGGCACAGCAGAGTGCTATAGATGGCCCTGCAGCATGATGTCTGCACATAAAGAACCCTGGGGCCTCAGGGGCCGCCCTCCATGAGAACATGTGAACACACACACACATGCACACTCATTCCAAGTGTACATCACAGACATTTTGTCTCATGCACGTCGTCATATATAGAGGATCTACTGTGACAACAAACAATAAAATGTCATATTTATTTTTGTTAATTGCTGAAAACTATTTCAGTTCTTTTAAATACTAAACCTAACACAAAAGGAAATTAAGAACATGTGATGTGAAATTTTTGAGTAAAAAAGAATATTCAGTGGGAAATAAATTAGGGCGGGACACAATCGTATCTGATGGAATTTGGATTGTAAGGCTCTGATATTACTGGTTAATATATTTTTTCCTGCTCAAGCAGCCTTCATGTCATCAGCATAAAATAAAAAATAAACTAAAATATTTTTATACAAAATAATATTTTATATATATTATCAGAAGTAACAAAGCACAAAGCTTTTTGCGACTATTGGATGGGAGGCGTTACAAATAATAATTGATGTAGGAAAAAAAAAACGCAGACCTGGTAACCCTGGCTTGAACTACGGGTGATTCATAGGGTCAAAAAGAGCCTGCTTTAACGTCACTATTTTTAAACTGTTAATGCGTTAAAATTCAACACAAGTGATTTTCTTCATGCACAGTGCACTTTTGATTGGCAGGATATAATCGGCCCTAATCATCGGGATGGCCGATAGTGATAATAATGGCTTTTATCGGCTGATACCGATTGTTGGCAGATACATCGGTGCATCTCTAATATATATATATGTAACCCCTCCTGTTCGAACCACCCGCTTTAAGTGGGACTTGAACCCGGGTCCGCCGGCATGGGAGTCAGGCACCCGAACAAGGAGGCTAAAGGCTGCAGTCTCTTTTACACATTTTTTTTCCCTTTAAAATATAATGCACTGATCAATTGTAGGCAGTTCGACCAGGAACAAAGTAAACAGGGTCCAATGACTATATAAACAGTCAACAGGCAGTATGGTGACTTCATCATCAATACGAATATTGCCACAAATACTTCACAATAATTGTGAGTCACTTCAGATGAATAAACCTCTGGGATCTGCCAAGCCATTGTTCTGAGAGGCCTAATCAATAGACTTACTGGAACTAAGTACACTAACCAATCTGAACACAGGCCAAAGAAACATTCAGATGAAGCACAAAGGCGAGTCGACTTTCTTTTGTGTGTGTGCGAGTAGGTGTGTTTACGATGTCATTGCCCCTGTGGGTCGAGCTCAGGCCATTTTTCAAAGAATGAGTCTGTGTTTTATAGGTCATCGTGTTTTGACAGTGTGAGATGAACTCGAAATGCTTTTGAACGTAAGAGAGGGGGTTAACATTACCCCACTCGTGCTGACAGACTTATACGACAGGACGATACACTTACTCTACTGTTTCACCGGCAGTCATATAGTTGACAGACTGATGAGAGAGACAAGCCTTTCCTGTAATATGACACACACACAATCTCTCAAAAGAGGACAAAAGTACTGGAACACACTCACTAAGAGTCTCACACAGACATACGCTGGCCTGAAGTGTTGACAGACCCATTAACGGGGCCTCTCTCAGTTATTTCATAACCTCAAACTGATGTGAAATTGGTTGGCTCTTAGAGTCCAGCTCTACAAATCATATTTCATACACACAAACTAAAAACAATATGCACATTTCCTTGTTTTTATGTCATCATCAAATGCATTCAGATAAGTCATTGCGGTAACACTTTAGTTTAAGGTCCAATTCTGACTATTAACAAGTTGCTTATTATTTTACTAGGATATTGGATGTTTATTAGTACTTACAAAGCACATATTAATGCCTTATTCTTACTAACTATTACTAAGCAATAATTAGGAGATTATTGAGGCAAAAGTCGTTGTTAACAGTTAGTTAATAGTGAGAATTGGACCCTAATCTAAAGTGTTGGGATTCGAGAATCAATTCCAAAGGTTGGATTCGATTCCATCAAAGGGATTTGACTCATGTTTAATAGCCTTTTTCAGTTCAATAGAGCTGATCATTAAATAGTCTCTCGATCACTTGCTAATAGAAAAGCAAAATCCGAATCATTTCCATAAACTGATTCTTTCAGACGGTTTGTTTAAATGAATCAGCTGTCAATGTTTCATTCTGTGATTCTGCATGTCAAATAGCATACAGCTGACAAATATTGATTAGCCAAATTAATTTTTAGACATATACAGACATAGATTCACAAATGCATATTTGTTCTAGGTGTCTAAAGTATATAAAAGGAATAAACTAGTCCATGATTTAGCTTTAAGGGTAAAACCAGCTTGTTCTGTTGTCCACAATGAAAGGTTTTGAGTGCCGCTCTGGACTTTGATAAGATAATAGATGCTGACAACAATCAATAAATAAATGCCTGGGTATACTTCATTTTTGTATGTGCGGACACAAAAATTGGACTCTAAGTGGACATTGTAAAAAAAAAAAAATTTTGAAAAAGAATGAAAAACAACAGTGAGGAATCGACTCTTTGAATTTAACACAACTGCAAAAATTTTAGAATCAAACAAGCCTACATTTGGACGTCTCTCTATGACTATATGTCGTGAGTAATTGACCCGAGGGGTAAAAAAAGGGGAGAAATGATTTCAGGAGGGGTGACTGAAGGGCCATCAGGTTCAGAAAGGTCATCCATCCATTTACTCGGACTAAACTCGCCTCAGCTAGACATAGATGAAAACAAATAGAAATCACAGATGTAGCCAGAGGACATCGGTTGGGTTAAAGGAGTGCGGGCGCATTTTAAACGATGACATGTTCCCTCCTAACGATGGACTGACTACAAAGTCAATCCATCCTGACCTAAAGGTCAAAGGTTGTGCTATCAGCTGGTGGATGGGACAGGGATGCTATCTCAACCACATCTGCTTATCGGGACAGTCTGTCCTGTCCTCACAGAGACAGAGACACAAAAGGGACAGAGGTCAAAGCTAATGGCTGTCAATTAGCGGCACTTAAAGCTTCAGTGCTCATGTAGAAAGACATTACAACAGCAGAAGAGGGAGACGGAGGCAAACAGAGACACAACAAGGAGACGCTGAGGAGCTTCAAATGAGCCGGACAGTGATTAGACGGCAAAGTGCCTCGGCGGTGACAGAGAAATGCAAACAGTCATTAGCGGGATGCTACGTCAATGAGGACGGCGACCTCTCAACCTGAAATTTAAGAGCCATGTGTTGATTCTTTTTGTGAAACCAATGAAATTTCATTATGCTATGAAATTGTTTGTAAATATTGACAAGATCATTACAGATTATGGATTCTGACAGAATTTAGATACAACAAGTGAGCTTCCTACATACATAGGTAGCATGTTAAGACAGACAGTATAAATAAAAGGAATCCCAGAATGAATTTTTCATAAATAAAATAATAAGTGAACCTATATATACACCTTTTAATATACCTTAGAAGGTCACAAGGCAGCTTAAATAAAGAGCGGTGCAAAATTGATCCTTTGTCTAACAGTATACGCTCTGGTTTAGTGTGTCTTAAACTGAGAGGAAGGAGAAAGAAAAACAAGAAAGCAAAGAGAAAAATATGGTTTGGAAGAATAATCCCTGGAAGGATTTGAGAGGGCAGTCCGGGCCAACGCTGTGCTCTCTGGCCCGTGGAACAGCTGAGGAGAGATCGATCAGGAAGCCGGGTGAATATCTAATCAGAGAGAGGGTTTAATTTTGCGTTGAGTCCTAGAGCCAGGCCTAGGCATCAGGACAACACATTAGAAACGGAATTATTCAACAGTTTTACCTCTTTAACATTTCAATGACTGTGGAAAGTCATTATTTTGAGAGAATGAGAGGTCTAAAAAAATTCAGAGCTGCGGAACGATTCCAGCTATGATCAATGACCTTTAAAAACACTTGACTTAATGTAGGCAATTGATGTTTATTTAAGCTTATTTCAATATTTACTTGAGTTATTAAAAACAGGAATGCATTAATTCAACTCTGGACCTTGACAAATCAGATTCAGTCTCCATCGGTAGGCATGATGAAATTCGCAGACGAAGCTTTGTGATGCAATCAAGTCAAAATAACAAATAAGTACCTGCAGCTCGAGGCTGTTGCTACACGAGGACAGAACCGTGTGTAGCACGTAGACTGAGGTAAATGATGGCACCATCTGATTGGTCCAAATATAGGGGGACTGAACATTTGAGGGGGGACACAAAATTCTCCACTGCCAACCCTGTCATTTGCTACCTTGGCAACAGACAGAGAGAGAAATATTATTCTTTGTGTGCGTGATATGAACATGTGGGTTTGAAACATAAATATACAAGCATACAGACCTTTTAATAGCTTACCCTGAGAATGAACAAAGCAAAACGAATCAAAACACAAATAATAAAGTATGAATGTGGATTATTACTCTTGCATCACCTCTAATTAGCCATTAAACCTGTAAACGAAACCAAAACACCACATCTGTCCTTGCTGTTCTATCCTTCCCTTTATCGATTGTGCCTTGAGTTCAAGCTATCCCTCTGTTTGCTTTGAAAATCGGAGTAAAATAAAGCGGACGGCACAAAGGACTCTGTTTCAAATGGCAGTAAGAAGGTTTATCTAACGCTGCCATGAGGGAATGGTAAAGATGACTGAAAAAGACACTGATTGATCGTAACTGCCAGTGTGGACATAATCCCGCCTAACACTCACTGCTACAGGACCAGCAGCTTCAAACTGACACTTTAAAGCTGCCATTTACTTCAAAATGAAGCACTTTGTTTGTGCTTTGTTTAGTTTAGACACAGTTATCGGTGTATGATCTGGCTGTTGGGATGAATATCAAAGCCACGCCAGGTCTCATCTCCAGGACAGTAACACATTGAATTGAATTATAATCTTTTTTATTTACACCTAGAATCTATCGCTTTCTCTCCATCATCCATCCTCTCCACACCCTCCTTCAATCCCTCTAATTAATTCCCGCTTACTATTGCTACAGGGTAAACCGCTCTTTTTTTCTTCTCCAAACACCTTCTATCCATCATGATGGGAATTCTGGGCCAAGGCTCTCCATGAGCAACTCACCCGCCCTTTCTAGGCCCAAATCACCAGTCATCAGAATGAAGGATGGTGGAGTTTAGATGGGTCCATTTGGGCAGCTCTCTCTCTCTCGTTTGCTCTTTATCTCCCTCGGCCCCAGGTGACGGTGCTAAATACTGTTGTCTCCAGGGGAAGTGAATCACCTCACCATTTATTTCATAAATGAGTCCTGCCAGCCTGTTTGATCTATCAAAGACCAAGCGTTTTAAGAGTGTGTGTGTCCACTGCAAACACAAACTAAGAAATGGTAAGCTTTTCTCGAAGTGTGGAGAAAATCACAAATCTCACAGTGGGGCAACAGTTTTTTTTTTTTTTTGGCCTAGCTTTGAATTGGAATGTGTCTGAGGTAGAGGTCTGCATTCCCGCGGCTCTGATAAGATTTCTTGCTTTAGCCTATTATTCTTAGTGGCATTTTTTAGGGTGTTGACAGCACCATAAGACAAATAACAAATCAAAATCTTGTACATGCTATGCAACATTTTATATTTGTTATCCCCAATCAGTCTCTTTCTTTAGGGGAAGTTTAAATGCGAGATTCTGGAAACAATCTAAATTTAACGGGACCTGTTGGGTTGGAAGAAAATCACTATATGCGGATGGCGGGTGAACACAGAGTGAATTTTAGGCGGGAGCGGGTGCGTGCGGAATAGAGCGGGACGAAAAAAACAGTCCCGCGCAGACCTATAGTCTAAGGGGCCGTTTACACTACAACATTTCCAACTAAAAATTGAAAACTTTTTAATGCGTTTTGGCCATTTATTTACACGACAATGGCGTTTTGGGAGCCTGAAAATGCAATATTTTGAAAATAGGTTTCAAAGTGCAAGTTTTTTAAAACAATATCGTTGTCGTCTCTGTGTAAAACTTGAATTTGTGAAAATGGTGATGTCATGTGCATGCCTATTCAGTGTTCAGTCTACAGGCACGTATACTTCTTTAAAAAGTGACATCGCCAACTACTGGCCTGGCAGCAGAATACAGCGTTTTTAGTCATTTTCACAGATCTGTGTGAAAGGAGATAGTTTTGATAATGCTGTCGTCTGTACAGGAAAAAAAAAAAAAAAAATCAGTTTTTAATATATTGTTGTTGTGTAAACATACCCTAATAACACTTTATTTTACAGTGTCCTTGTTACAAGTTACAAGTTAGTTACTGTAGGAATAACTATAAATTTTGCATAATTACACGCAACTAACACTAAATTAAACCCTAATCCTAACCCTAGTGTAAGTACATTAGTAGTAGTAGTAATAGTTAATCATTAGTAGTAATAGTTAATTATTATTACTCAGTACTTAAATGTGTAACTGTCAGAGAGCATTGCAATGGTACATCGCAAGGATGTAGATGAAAAATGCAAGGGTTTTCTCTGCCATGTTACCAATAGTTGAGAAAAAATTGAGGCAACATTGACCAATAAGAAATTCAAGAAGGTCCAGTTGTCCTTTCACTTCTACAAAACACATCATACACATTTCTATCCATCAAAAATTCACAAACGTCTTTAAGCACTCAAACATCCACTGTCTACAAAAATTGTCCTATTTAAACGTCCTAATGAATTTCAGATGTTGCCACATAACAGAAAATGCAATACATTTTATGGGCAGATTAAATAATTATGGATCTAAATCAAAGATGAAAATAGAGACTGTGATTTTTCACCGTGTTTACAAGATGTAGTTGCTAAGCAAAGTCCCCAACAAAAACCACCGGTTGGCATCCTTTGAGAATGACCTAATTATCATTTGGAGAGCTGTGATGAGGGGGTCTATGAGACGAGAAGGGTGAAGCTGTTACCTGGGGAGCGATCGGTCACGTTTCGCACCTGATGCTTCATGCATCTACACTGACTTCCACAAACCAATGCAGGAAAACAGAGAGAAAAACACCAAAAAATTGAAGCACAAGAGGTCTTTTTCTCTTCACTGCAGCCTGTTGGCACTTGCCTTCCTTTTGTAAGTCCCTCCATCTGCCAAAATACACAGCACACTCTCTCAAAACCTTGTGCTCCAACCCCGAAAGCATGGTCAAACAAACACAGCGTGCCGCAGAACAAGAGAGAGACAGAGAAAGAGGAAAAAGACAGGACTGGGAGTGCACATCAGGATTATTCAGGCCTCTCTACACATTATTAGGCAATATGTTCTAATTAATTGAATTGTGGTCCTGTTGGTACACGCGGCTCGGCTGCAGCACGTTTCTCATTAGTGCAGGAGCTCCTCTCTTTCACCTAATGAACAATAACAGCACTCTCCAACACAAACGCCATCAGAGACTCGCTGCTTGACGGCCCTGCGCTGTAATTGGCCGGCTGGCTCTCATTAAGGGGGGACGGGGGATGGGGGGGGGTGTCAGTTGTCGTAAAAAGGCAATAAAGAAGCATTAGGCTAGTATTTCACTCAAGTTCGACAGGGAAAAGTCAGCAAGAGTTTTTGCAGATGGAATTCCAGCGAATGAGGGAAGGAAATGGGAAATGGATATTTATTTTTCCACAAGTTCATTTTGTTAATGCGCCACCACACACAACAGATCTTAACAGAAATCAAATGAAAAGCAGAAATGGTTCCATTAAGGTAAGATGAGAGAGTGTCAGAGCTCTATCGGCGTGTGAAAGACATGTCTTGAAGCTCGGCCAAACGCCGTGCGCAGGGATTTTCCTCCTCATTTACCAGCCTCTCTCTCTCTCGCTCTCTGGTTACTGCTGTTTGCACAGCCAACAATCAAAACTGTGAATCTGTCGAGGGCCAGAATATTACAATGAACAATTACCTTCTCTTACCGTGAGGCAGATTATTTACGGCTAGGCACAGCATGTCACCACATTGTACTGCAGAGAAAAGCAAAAGCTGCCGAACATAAAACGAGCAAGACATTTCATAAAAAGTCACAGCATGGCGTCTGAAGGGTCATCCATGGGTGTCTTATAACTTGACAGCTGAACGAAAAAGCTTACAGCAGTTTACATGAAGTTGTAATGAAAACACTGTAATAGTAAATAAAATGTGAGCAGATTTGTGCCTGTTTAGATTGTCACTGTGCCTGCATTATTTATTACACGGCTCTATGGAATACTTGATTCTGATTGGCCAATGACTGCATCATGTGGTGAAATATTTCAGTATTAATAGAGTATTTTCAACTCAAACCAATATCTTATGCCTATTTACTTATTTGATATATAGCCAACAAGTCAATATTGCAGAATAAACCACTTTAGGGTGATAAGACAGTATAAGACCTTGTGGTTCATGTCGGTTTTATTTTGCGAAAATGACCGGATTATACATTATTTGTATGGAAATGCTTTTTAATTATGCATTTCATTTCTTTAAGACATTGGAAAAACCAATAAATTACATAGTCTGGTTAAATCTATCAGTATATAATAATTTAAAATCTAATAATTTAAAATCTGCCATGTTCCCAGCATGCACCTCTGAAGCCACTCAAATGTTTGCTGACTGAGTCAACATTGAGAAAAGTAGTCAATCTAACTTTGTTCTACTTTTAGCTGGACTATTGGGAATACAATGTTCTTCCACTGGCCTCGTATTCACCTCAAAACAAGAGAGACGTATTACATTCCGCATCTAGTCCACATCTAAAACACTGAGGGGAGGAGATCAGCATAAATGTCAATTCCAGACACGTTCAGTAATTTAACAATATCCAGGGTGGATATTATGAGGTTAGTGCGCTCTGGTGAACTCCTTAGTTAGTGCACTTCAAAGCGCCCTCAAAACTCGGTAAGCATGCAAACCGCAGGTGCAAACAAACACGGCCTGACCCGGCTGACAATAATTAGCACTCTGCTTTAAAAATGGGCTCCTCCAGTCACGCATGAGTTTTCACACTTTCAGCATCTTTCTCTGTGGTGATACAAACATTTAAGCACAATTTCCAGACACACGCATCGTAAAACACAGACAGTTGTACAGATTCTGGCCTAAAATTCTACAACACCATCTTACAGAAGAAATGAGGCTGCCTTCCATGTGCAAAGTTGCCTGAAATTACTGAAAACTACCAATAAATAAATAAATAAAGGAGAAAACTATAAAGGAGTGGTGCCACATATATATATATATATATATATATATATATATATGGCACCACTGCTTTATAGTTACAGTGTACTGTATATCACATTTTTCTATTAGGGCTGTAAATCGATTAAAATTTAATTAAATTAATTAAATGATATGCCACATAATCAAATTATGTCAGAGGGGCACAGAGGGGCAAAGGGGGCGTTGCACATGCTCATGATTTGAGCTGTTGCCTCAGGTTTGAATCCGACCTGGGTATATCCTGATATCACTCCCTCTCTCTAGCCACTGCTTTCTTGTCTGTACTTTACAAAAAACAAAACAAAACAACAACAACAACAACAAAAAACCCTACAGAAGTAGTTGCATCACAAGACCCTTGGATTTGGGTCCATTCTGTTGCACGGCATCTAGCTTCCTTTGAACATAACTTTTGAACCGTCAGCATTATCCATCTAAACAGCAAAATGACTGTGTGACCCACCTGTTGCTATGGTTAACCCATCAAAACACACATGCCAGAGGGAAACAAACAAGTCTAGCTAAGTGAACGCCAATTGCACTTAGATACAGAAGAGGAACGCAAATCAGAGTCAGTCTTAGGAGAATACACACACACACAGCAGCAATCAGTTCTCCATATGGACCAAGGCTCTGCTAAGAGATTTACGCACTGAACACTGAACAGTCTTTGTGTACCAGTGGACACAGACCCTCTGCTGGCACTTCCACTGGCAGATAAACGCAGTGTGTGTGTTGAGAACAAAGAGGGCCCTCAGCAACTGCTATCAGACTACTGGATAAACACTAAAGAGTGTGTCTCAATCATCCCTGGTAACCCCTGGCAACGACCCTGAAGAGAGATAAGTCTGTGAGCGTGGAGGAGGGTTTGTCGAGAGAAAGAGGGAGGAAAAGATGATAGAGACAGAAGAGAACTTGACCTCAATATAATGTAGTTTTGTAACTGAGAGTTAAGCAAATTGTAAGCTCGCACAAACGAACCAACGTGACTTTGGGAATGAGTTAAAACAGCCAAATTCATTTAAATTCAGTCCAATTATCCTTCTGTCACATCAGCACGATGAAATATGGGAAAGTAGAGAGAATCAATCACTGTCATCTTTACAGGGCCATAAATTACAGGCTGTTAACGGCTGTTCCTCACTGAGACATTTGTTTGACAGCTGGTCAAACTGTGAGGTCTGTGAGATTCAAATTTATATAGCAATGTCACGTACTGTAACAGCAGCCAAAGGATGGAGGTAATGTAGCTCTCTAATTAGACAGTCAGAGAGACAGGGGCACGGAAGCCTAGAAACAGGATGCAAGAGCAGAGGAAGAGGAGATCGAGACAGAATCAGAGAGAGTTTGAGACAGGGCAGAGGAAGGGGAAGAGGAAGGACATCGAGACAGAAGGAGAAGAGGAAGAGATCGAGACAGACAGGAAAGAGGAAGAGATCAAAACATAGGCAGAGTCAGATGAAGAGACTAAGACAGGGAAGAGATCGAGGCCAAGGGAGGAAAGAAGTGAAGTGATCAGGAGGAAGCAGAAGAAGAGGTGGAGAGTGAGACAGAAAAAGATGTAAAATAAAAGAAAGAGAATGAGGAATGAGTCACTGGAAGAGGTGGTGGCAGATGTAACGGAGGCAAGTTAGTAAGAGCTGTGCGTTTAATTCTCACTCCCCTGGCCTCAAAAGGAGCGCTAATGACTGTGGTCTTTAGCATCCTTGTTAGTGCCCGCATCAATACCGGAGACACTGGTTCGAATTCCGCCTGACGAATGGGACAGGTTACATTTGGTGCCGTGACCCGGATGGGAGTAAGGTTTAGGGGGTGAGTGTAATTAGAGGCAAGCTAGTAAGAGCTGTGCATGTAAACCTCACTACCCTTGCCTCAAGAGGAGTATTAGAGACTAACGCTAAAAACTGACGCTAGTGACTGTGGTCTTTAGCGTCAATGTTTGCGCCTGCCTCAATGCCAGTGACACTGGTTCGAATTCTGTTCGGAGAGTGTCTAATAGGACCAGTTACATTTGGTGCTGTGACTCGGGTGGGAGTGGGGTTTAGGGGGGGTGAGTATAACGGAGGCAAGCTAATAAGAGCTATAGAGCTACCGGCTGATGCTAGAGACTGCAGTATTTAGCGCCCTTGTTAGTGTGCCCGCCTCCCATGCCAGAGACACCAGTTCGAATCCTGCTCTGAGTGGGTCGAATAGGACCAGTTATACAGAGATTGACACCATGACATAGGCAGAGAAAGAGACACACGGGCAGATGAAGAGTGGGAGATCAAGCCAGAAACAGAGAGAGATAGGGCAATGGGTGAGGAAATGGAAGAGATCAAGACAGAGATGCAAAAGAGGAAGAAATTAAGGAGAGGCAGAGAAAGAAGAAAAGGGGGAGTCAGAGGAAGAAATTGAGACAGTGACAGGGGAAGAGGAAGAAGAAGAGGAAAAAAGGGAAGCCATCAAAGGGCAGCACAGGAAAAGGTGGGGATCAAGACAGAAAACGAGGGAAAAGAAGACAAGAAGGACAGAGAAGAAGGAGAGTGAGACAGAAATGATGAAGAAATCAAGACAGGTAGAGTAGGTGAATCTGAGAATAAAAAGACTGAGACAGTGACAGGACACAGGAAGAGAATGAGAACAAGACAGAAGAAGAGAGAGAGAGAGAGAGAGAGAGACTGAGACAGGCATGGCAGAAGAAGAGGAAGAGACAGAGACAGGGAAGAGATCAAGACAGGGGCAGAGACAGAGGAAGAGGAATAGGGTGAAATTGAGACCATGACAGGGAAGAGGCAGAGATTAAAGAGGAAGAAAAAAGAAGCAATAAAGAGGAAGCAGAGGAAGAGGCTGAGATTGGGACTGAATAAGAGGAAAAAGTAGAGAAAGAGAATAAGGCAAAAAGGGGAAGAGGATAGAGTCAGGAGAGAGAGAGAGAGATTGAGAAAGACGGCCAGAGAAAGAGGAGGAAGAAAAGATTTAGACAGTAACGTGGTAGAGAAGGAGGAAGAGGAAGAGACTGAGACAGAAGCAGAAAAAAGAGTGAGAGATTGAGACAGACAGAATAGATTGAGAGAGAGGCAGAATCAGAGAGAGGAAGAGATCAGGACAGTGACAGGGAAGAGGAAGAGATCAAGACAGTGACAGGGAAGAGGAAGAGATCAAGACAGGAAAAGGCAGAGATTGCAGAGGAAGAGGAGGAAGAAAGGGAAAGAGGAAAAAGAAGATAAAGTGAAGAAGGAAGAGGATGAGCAATATAATGTGACAGTGACAGAGTCAGAGGAAGAGGAAGAGAAGGAGAGAGAAAAAGGCCAAGACCAGGACAGAGTAGAACTGAGACAAAGGCAGAAACCAAAAACTGAGAAAACTTAGAAGAATTTAAAAGAATTTAAAACTGAAATTGAGAAGAGGAGAGTTACAGTAAAACTGGACACAACAAGAATCCAGAGATAAACTATAAACCAATCTAAAGCTCAGTAAAGTGCTTGCTAGGTATAAACGTGTTAGTGTTTGTGGAAACATATGTGCAGGTCACAATGTCAAACAAAACATTCATCTATTTCCTCTCTGTCATTCACCCTGCTCCTCTGAGCCTGAGACAGGTCCATTTAAGCCAATTAGACCCACTTCTCCTCCTTTATCCATCCTTCCATCTCGTTCCACTTTCCAGTCATCCCAGCAGGCCTTAAACACACACACCGGGCCTCCCCGAACAAATATTAACTTCACACACTCACAGAACGGACTACATTTACCCAGGCAGGGACTGGGCACTTTTTCAGAGAGTTTAGACACATTTAGGAAATCCTGTTAAGAGCTTTAGACAAGAACGTACATGTTTATTTATATCTAGTGCTCTTGGTTTAGTCTCACAGTCTCACTTTATTTTCATTGAACTTCCCTTAACTGACAAACTGAAGAGTGTAGCGGGGAAGATACTGTTGTTTTGGTGTTAAGAACCATCTGTTGCTTTTGAGTATTGAGTGCTGGGCATTTTATCAGGATTATGGCAGCCAATATGTTAATATTTGAGGAAATTCAATTTAAAACCACTGTAATCTCATTAAGGCTCACAGTCAACTGAAGCTCAGCCTGCGAGATTCTAATCAATGACAAAAAGAGCGCATTATAATTTAAGTGTTGTTTACAATCCTCATGAGTCAGTTTATCAAACATAATTAATGCTGACAATCTGCACATATAAAATATTTGAATGTTGAATGTTTAGAGGACGTCTTTAAGAGCTCAGGTAGGAATATGTATGTCATTACACAGGGTTCTAAAGGAGCTACAGAAAAAGAAAGGCTTTTGGTTTGTGGTAGTGTGCCCGAGACAATAGCCGATTTTCTACCATTGAGCCGAACGGTTATAAGAATGGTAAGGTAAGTTTCAACTTGAGCCTGGTACAGCATGGCACGATTAGAAAGATCAGATCAGATCGGAATTCTGGTAGAATCCGTGAAGTTAGTTATGTCGCAAATTAGGATTGGTCGCTTGTCTGTTGCCTGGCTACCAGTTTCTCTGTAGCGGGCTAAGAGCTCTATTTGAGCGATGTAAACACAAATTAATGATAAAATTTAATATGATAAATGATAAAATCGTTATTTACATCTCATATTATCAGTACATTCCAAAGAGAGGCCGTTATCGGCCCTACAGTGGAGAATGAAACTGTAACTGTACCAGCTGGCCTGGATTGGCACGGAATGGAACGGTTACGCAATAAGAACTGTTTGGCCTGATGGTGGAAAAGCAGCTAATAGCAAATTTCGGAATGGAATACTTGCTACTTACTGTGAGGTATATACTATATACTGCATACTATTTAAAAAATAGTATGTGAAAAAGTACACATTATGCAATGACTTTAAACATTAACATGCTACATTAGTGTCACATGACCTCATTATGTTCATTACGCTGTTTCATTTTGAAACTTTTTAAATCATTTTATATTTAAAAAAAAAAAAATGTTTTAAGTGATGGCAATCCCATTAAATAAGCCAACAAAAATGTGTTTTTTTTTTTTTTTTTAAAAAGTCACATCTGTAATTAATTCTGCTTCGTTGCTCATACTGAAAATGGAAGGTCAAGTTGAGAGCATTGCATTGTGGGATACATTATTCCAAATAGTGTGCTCTGTTGTATACTGCAAATTTAGCATGCTATTCTAAACGATTCAAAACATTCAATGCGTGTGAGAGTGCAAGTTACAAAACTTACCTATGAATATGGGCAAGAGGAAGACATCAGAACACACACAGGAACAGCAGAGATCCAGGAAGATGGAGAAAAGAGAAATAAAAAGTTATTATTAGATTTTATTATGAATAATATATAGATATGTATAATAAAAGAAAAGAAAAGAAAAGGCAGGCAATTTAGACTTCGATGGATACCTCTATGTGAGTGTATTTACACACACACACACGCACGCACGCACGCACGCACGCACACACACACACACACACACACACACACACACACACACACACACACACACACACACACACACACACACACACACACACACACACACACACACACACACACAGCCCTCCCACTAACAGCTGCTAGGACTTTGAGCTATGGCTGGAGGAGAAATTCACTCTCTCACTGACCATCTCTCTCTCTCTGTTTCGTTTTGCCTGCTGGGTGTCTTATGGTTGTGTATTATTATTACATTTCTCCAGCAAAGAAAATCAAACCATATTCTGCTGGGGAGGCATCAGCCTTCAGGCTAGAGCAGAACATGAGAACACAGGTCAGAAAACTGTGTGCGTGCATTTGACATACATGAACTTCTCTTACCCAGAATTACAAATGATCACAGTACAACACTGATGGAAGACGCACATACAAAAACAACACATCCCTCATTAAATAAAGCAACAACTAGAACAAGCTAGCGAGAGATTTTTTTTTTCCTAAGCGTTCTTCGGTGTGACTAAATGAGCTCGTCAATGCCCCCAAAATGTCACTAGCAATCAGCGGCAAGAGACTTCATAAGTGGCGGCATTAAAGACACATCCAGAAGGCAATGACTGCTGCTTGCAGAGATAAACTCAGCTGAGTCTGTCTTTATATTCTGCAGTGGAAATCTCCGGCCATTGTGCCGTGCTGATTGGAGCATTACAGCACCTGCTCTGAAATGATTCAGGCAGATTTACAGACGCCCTGCTGAACCAACGACAAGTGGTTGAGACGATCACGTGGTTGAGTGGTTGAGACGATTACGGACTTGTTTGCTTTAAATTATATGTTTTCTCATACTTTCTTAAAAAGATGTCAATATAGCACAATTAGATTTGAATCGATTTAATATATATGACACAAACAAAATAAAATAAATTATATATTATGTTAGAATACATTGTATTTACATTACATTTATATAATGCAACATTTAAGTTTAAGGGATGCAAACATACTCAAAAAGTCAATTAAAACAAGTTTTATACATTATATCAGAACTAAAAGGCAAGCAATCTATATCATCCAAAATACAAAACAAAAACATGATTTGTGATTGGCTGATATTTATGACTTGATCCAATCACATATCTCTACTAGCAAATGCTTTAAAAGGGTTATAACATGGATTCTTTTTATTATGTTATGATACTGTTATGATTAGCAATGATACTGTTATGATTAGTTAACATTTTATGTTATGATACTGTTATGATTAGCTAACGTCATTGCATAGAAAACAGTATCAACGGCCACTCGCTACTGTACACGTGTAAGTGTTTTGAAAACATTAACCATATAAAACCGTTATTTACAGGCAAAGCATTATGAAATAATTAACTTACAGCCTGTGATGCAGCTTTAATGTGAAGCTAAGTCACGCCGCGTTGCATGCTGGGGTGGCGCCGCCATCTTAAGAGGATCGCCTTGCTACTGATACTGAAATTAATACTGATCCCTGCTTAACTTTTGTTTTGTTTCTGCCTTGAAAAATATGTGTTCAACAAGCTGAAAGAAGTTGATCCAGTTCTTTGTTGGAAACGTTAAAATGTAACTGTTGTCATTGTAAATATTCACTTTTAGATATTGTGGGTCACATTCAGCGTGACAGACACCAACACACTGTTTTTTTTTATTTTTATTTTTTTTATTTATATATACACAACACACAACAACCAAAATTTAATTCCTAGAAGCTAATTCGCAAGCTGACAAACTGTAAGAGTCATACTTGCAAAGCTAATGTTAATGATTAAAACAAAATACAAAACTTTGTAGGCATTCTTTTCATTTCTTTTTTGTTTGAATTCTTGCTGTAACAGTATAAAAAAGCACAACAAATAGGCCCTACTGTGCATTTGTGGTCTGCTCTGCCGATTTAATTGTCAGTATATCACATTAATAATTCACTGGAATGCACTAAGAATCTCTTGTTTTTCTCCTCAAATCCTCACGTCTCTTTCCAGGTCTGTTTTCACATGAATGCTTTAAAATGCTTCTAATCCCTATTAGCAGTGTTTACTGGAATGTTTCTAAAGCAGGTAAATACAGTATTTATTGTCTGTCAAAATGTAAAATATTATCACTCAAGGTAATGAACATTTTTGATTAAAGCAGTGTGTTACATAATACAGACATATATTACTGCAGTGCTATTTAACACGACCGCAATATTGCTGCGAAAATGATCGGGAGTTATTCATGATCTGTGGTAATTTGTTAATTATTTTACACTTTTAAATGTCCTTTTAACGTTTGATGGTTGAAGGGTGAGTAGATTAATGTCATCTTATTATACCCAGTTTTTGTAAATTATTATTATTATTGCGTTCATAGAGCGAACCTTTCGCTGATTGTTTACAGTTTAACGGAAGTTACTCCCATAAGTGTTCAAAGCATCATGGAGCGTAGGAAAAAGATGGATAGATCTGATCATTAGCAGACAGACAGTACAGGAACAACCTGCATACAAGGCACAATGTGATCTCAGCACTTAAGGCAGTCGTACAGCCGAACGGAGAGTGCACGGTGTAAGTGCCTGTATCTCGTGTCAGGATGTAGTTGTTTTATTTAGACTAGCATGCAGCATCAATCATGAATAAACAATGCATCAGAACAAGCCAAATCTTTCAGGAAGGGATTTTGTTGCCAAGTGCAACAAAATAGAGCAGAATGAAAGAAAAACGGCTCCGATGTGAATAGAAAGTCAAGGCGATTGACAAAAAGAAAGAGGCATCCAGTGCTGCCTACAGTCCACATCTATGAAGGATCACCTGCTGCTATTGCAAAAACACACACATACTGTAAACACACACTCCAAAAGTGGACATAGCATAGACTTCTACTATATAAGCTAATAATTATGCTCATTATAATGGCTGCAACCTATATAGTATTGAGATTTGGGGGATTTGGAGGCCAAATCAACACCCCAAACTATCCCTGAACCATTTTTGCTTTGTGGCAGGATGCATTATCCTGCTGAAAGAGGCCACAGCCACCAGCGAATACTGTTTCCATGAAAGGGTGTATATGGTCAGCAACAACGCTTAGGTAGGTGGTACGTGTCAAAGTAAGATCTACATGGATAGCAGGACCCAAGGTTTCCTAGCAAAACATTGCCCAAAGCATCACACTGTCTCCGACGGCTTGCCCTCTTCCCATAGTGCATCCTGGTGCCATGTGTTCCCCAGGTAAGTTACGCAGACGCACCCGGCCATCCACGTGATGTAAAAGAAAATGTGATTCATCAGACCAGGCCACCTTCTTCCATTGCTTCGTAGTCCAGTTCTGATACTCACATAGCCACTGTTGGTGCTTTTGGCGGTGGACAGGGGTCAGCATGGGCACCCTGACTGGTCTGTGGCTATGCAGCCCCATACGCAACAAACTGCAATGAACCAGCATTAACTTCTTGAGCAATTTGAGCTACCGTAGCTCATCTGTTGGATAGGACCACACAGACCAGCCTTCACTCACCACGTGCATCAATGAGCCTTGGCCGCCCATGACCCTTTCACTATACGCTATACAATTTTAGAGTGCTTCTTCTTTCCCTAGAAAACATCCAGGATTCCCAGACTACCCATAGTGACCCTATAGAAGCTCACTTCAAATGTTGATACAAAAGTTATTTAAATACATCTGGAGCTGAACTCAAAAGAAACAGTAATACACGGGAGTAGGCCAAAAAGGTTTTAAAAGACACATCTCATGAAGAGAGTTAATCACACATACAGCACACGTCAGCAGCCTGATTGGCAGCCTACACTGCATTTATTTCAACAGAACAAACATTACTTGAAATATTAACCTCTGAAGCCAAATCGTCGGCATAAAACCTTTTATGCGGGGGTGGCGGAAATCATGCACAGTGGGCCTGTGTTCAAAACATGGGAACGGTGCATTCGAACAATCTCTAGAAACCCTCATTTGTCTTAGTTTAAATAACATACAGTAAGCCCTTTGAAGTGCACTCATTCACTGTGATGTAATCTGTCGCTCTGTTCCATTTCATTTTGTTGATTATTTCCATCTCCTTGGCAACACAATCCAGGCCAGGCGGACTTTGACCAATCTCCGACTGGGATTGGGTGTTTATTTTGGAATCGGGTTGGTAATAATTCAATATGTGGATGCCAATTTTGAGGCAGTCATAATTACTTCCTTTTCGTTGCCTGATGTTATTTTTGGTGCCATCGGCCGCTGGCCAGGGCTGAAACGTCGCTGTCAGGGCCCAAGGGGGGGAGCGGCCCAGCCTGGCTGTGGTTTTTGGCCGGGATCCCTGAGGACTGGAAGTTTAAATCTCAACCTCATGGTGCATTAGCTTTGCAGAGAGTAATGCACTGCACTCTTTGTTGTCCCCTGTTTGCTTTCTTGATGTCCTGTTCCTTCCGGATCTTTCTTATATAATGGGCCTTTTCCCCAGACTCAACCAGTCTTGCCTCGCTCCTCAAGTTTGTTCCAAATGGATACAAACCTCAGATGGTCTGTGGTGTGTGTGACACAGGTGTGTTTGTGATCGTGTAATAAAGCGAAGACACGTGTGGGGTGAATTAAGTTAAAGATTTAGTGGTTAAAACAAACACGTTACTGTGCGTGAGGGACAGTCAAAATGTGTTAAACGCACACTCGTAAAGAGCGATAGAACGTCATCTGTAGAGATAAAGAAGGTCTAATTAGGGCTTGCTATGAATATGTGGGATTACTTTTTGAAGAAACTGAACTATTACATTACATATCCATTACATTACACATTTTAGGTAATATAATCGGACTACATTTTTTGATTACTTTTAGATTACTTCTGACTAAACACATTTATTTGAATAGGATAATTGTGTACCATATTGATATAAAAATATAAAGAGAAATTGTATTCCATTCTTTGCTAACAATAAGAAGTGCACTAAACATTACATTCATTTTTGGAATCTGATTACTTAATCCAGATTACATATAATCAATTACAACCCAGCACTGTTAAAATCAGCTAGAATATTTTAGCAAGCAAACAGCATTGCGGTGGTGGACAAACACCACTTGCATTTTATAAAATCTAGTTTTATTCTATGTACAAGTGCACAAGTGCATACGAATGGTATCTGAAACTCTCTATAAAACAACATTGGAAGGTTTAAAAGGCAACAAAACAATGAAATAAAGATCATGATTGATTCTTTTAGTGCTCCTGTGCTATAAAACTCTAAAAGCATCAAAGCAAAAGCAAATGCACTCAGAAAAACCTGTAGAAAGCCTTCATACAGTTGCAAGAAAAAGTATGTGAACCACTTGCAGAATCTGTGAAAAGTGAATAATTTTAACAAAATAAAGGAGATAATATAAAATGCATGTTATTTTTTATTTAGTACTCTCCTGAGTAAGATATTTCACATAAAAGATGTTTACCTATAATCCACAAAACAAAAAAATAGCTGAATTTATTGAAATAACCACTGATTCTTAATACTGTGTATGGTTAGCTGGATGATCTACGACTTTTTGTTTGTTTTGTGATGGTTGTTCAAGAGTCTCTTGTTTGTTCTGAGCAGTTAAACTGAGCTCTGTTCGGGGGGTGAAAACTTTTGAACAGGATGAAGATGTCCACATTTTTCTTATTTTGTTTAAATATAATTTTTTTTTTTTTTTTTTTTTTTTCATTTAGTACTGCCCTTCGGAAGCAACAGAAGATACTTTTATGTTTCCCAGAAGACAATTTACCTTGATCTTCAAATTCCAAATGTTTTCACCCCCCATCTATTAATGCATCATGTTTCCTTTTGGAGCGTCAGTGAATGTTTGAACCTTTTTTAAATAGTTGTGTTTGAGTCCCTCAATTGTCCTCAGTGTGAAAAGACGAATCTCAAAATCATTCAGTCACTGCTGTAAAGGGTTCAAATATGTAAAAGATGCTGGAAAACTGAAGAATCTGCAGGACCTGGAGGATTTTTCTGAAGAACAGAGCTCAGTTTAACTGCTCAGGACAAACAAGAGACTCATGAAGAACCATCACAAAACAAACAAACAGTCGTAGATCATCCAGGTAACCACACACAGTATCAAGAATCAGAATTCACATACTTATGAATGGGGTTATTTTAATAAATGTAGCTATTTTTTTTTTTTTTTGTCTTGTGGATTATATGTAAACATCTATTATGTAAAATATCTAACATGCTTTTTGTATTATCTTTATTTTGTTAAAACTATTCACATTTTCACAGATTCTGCAAGTGGTTCACATACTTTTTCTTGCAACTGTGTGTGTGCTTGTATGATAAGATCCAGAGGTGTGATTTGTGACAGAATTATCACCTCTGGTCACTCCACAGCTGCGAGCTGGGAAAACTGATGACCTGTACTGACCTTTGACCTGTGTGGGAGAGTATACAGCACTTAAGATGATCTATACTGACATCCCACATCTACTACTCAATGTTCCTTCTCTTTCAGAACATCTCTTGGCCATAAAGCACACCACTTATGCCAAATTTCATTAGCTATAGTTGGTTAGTTCTAAAAAAAAAAAAAAGCTTTGAACTTGTACATATTCTATTAGTACATGCACATCAATGAATGAATGAATCAATCAATCAATCAACGAATCAATCGATGAATCCATCCATCCATTCATCCATCGAATGTATACTGATTATAATATAAAATTATAAAATCATCATTATAACATGCAAACAGGGTAGTGAGTAGCCCAGTCCCTTATTTGGAATTACCACTGGGTCACAAGAGGATTGTGCTATCTGTGGTGATACAACTCCTCTCGCCGCATGCAGTGAGGCACGGCTCTAGTAACCCTACAATTACCCATAAGCCTTAGCTTTCTCTCTCTATCCTCGATAGCTATCTTCTACAGACCTTCAGGAGAGTCTGTCTCAGGGCTCAGAGTTCAGGTCCTGGCTGAAGTCATGGCAGGGCGCAATTACAGGGCAGCAGCCCACTGATCAGCTCCACCTAAATACAAATCAACCCCTCCTCTGTCCCATTCTACCCGCCTGGCATCCAGCTGGGCACTCTGTAACATGAAGCAGGGGTGTGTGTGTATCCGAACCTCACATCTGTAGCTCATAGGGCTGAGCGGACAGAAAAACCAGACAGGAAGTACCAAAGACATGGGACTAGAGGTCTGTAAAGAGTCTGACTCAGCTCAGTAATGCATAATGACTGTCTGTACAACAATATGAACTATTATAATATGATTTTCATAGGACCAAAACAAATCTCATACAAGTAACTGAAAACAGAATTTAGCAACAACATCCTGCGATGTTGATTAATTACATGAATGGGCTAATACAAATACTATGCTAAAATGAATGCATAATTTAATACTTTGTTTTTTAGACTGTACAGAACATAATAATAATTAAAAAAAATAATAATATAAATGTATATAAAAATAAAATAATGTGGCACCAAATAACCTTTAAAATTAACCAGTGAATGTATAAAGGTGATTAAAATGATGAGTTCAAACGTAAAAGAAATGTTGACCATACCATTATCATTAAAAATATATTAGCCTCCACTGAGTAACAATAATAATAATTAGTATTGTTAATTAATTAATTTATTAAATTAAAATTTTAATATAAATTGTCGTTCATTCAGCAAGTTTAAAATTAAGGGTCTTTAGTCAACATTAAATCAAGATCTTGTTGTTTCCTGTGTGATATTTGCAAATATTTCCATAAAATCGTAATGAATTTCAACACTGAGTGCTTTTGTTTCGAGGTGACTGTGTTGCATTTCTCAGTCTAGATGGAACATTTCTCCCGCCGTATGTAAACATATTCCAGATGCCTTGCTTTTCCAGTGTAAATAAAAAGGGCAATCAAAGTGGATATTTCCTCCATTCCCGACCATTTGCCTAATCCCCGATGAGCCACTGGAGAAAGGAATACATTATGTGTGTGTACGCTAGCAGGTGGTGTGCTTGTGTGTGTGTGTTACTGTGGGGTGGGTGATGCATGTGGCATTGGCTTGCTGGCATATGTGCATCTGTATGTGTGTGTGCGCACGCTGTTTTGAAAGTAAACACCCTGTACACAGAGCTTGTTGTTTTCTCTGTGTCATAATGATGTATGAGTATTGTGTGTTTTCGCAGCGAAAGCATGAAAGTCTGTTGGAAAATGCAGAAGCGTTTAAAAAAAAACAGTGTGTAAAGTGCATAGCTTTTATGAGCGTGTGCACGAGTATGCGTGCGTTTAAAAGCGTATTAGAGTGACTCATGCGGGGAGGCTCTCTCTACCCCGGGGAGTTGACCGGGACTCTTGATGCAGCTTACTGCTAAGGATTATTTCATCCAATCTGCTCTAATAACAGATAAACGCTCCCCACTGTTCAGGCTAGCTGAGGACCCACTCACTCCAGCCTCTCTGAGGACCGCACCAGCTCCTACATTCCACAACAGGGAGTCTTTCCTCATTCAAATATGGGAGTCTTAAAGGGTAAAAACATTCATTGTCTTTCATTTCTGGAATAAATCCTCTTACTGTAAAAGGATTGAGTGGGGAAGCATGTCCGGTATTATTCACTATTGCACTGAGAGGCAAAGGTAAAATCAAAAACGTAGGAAAAAAAAAGGTATGTTTTTGAGAAAACTTACCATGGTAAAGATAATCACAGAGAGATCTCCAATAATCTCAAAAGTTTATTTTTGGTGAGCATATAATACTTTTATTCAGAAGCCCATGTATTAAAACCGATTGATCGCTAAATCAATCAATCAATCACTCAATCAAACGCTCAATCAATCGCTCAAACGCTCAGTCGCTCAATCAAATTAATCGATCAATCCAGAAGGCATCTCTAAAATTTCAAAACAGATTAAGATACCAATGACTGCAATCAAAAGTCGTGACTTGCAAGTCACTTTGAATAAAAATACCTGCTAAATGAATATATGTAAATTCAAAAGTCAGATATATGAATACATCTCTCAATATCACTTTTTAACCTTAACTTTTACATTTTTAACTTTTTCAAAAATAAAATCATCTAAGCTATGCTATCCACATTAATTGTATAGCTCTAAACTACTACTTTGTCAAATATTCTCTATCTCTCTCCCTTTTTTTTTTTTTTTTTTCAAATTGTTTTGCCCCTTAGGAATTTTGGAAGGAATATCAGAGAAAAGTTAATTCTTAAATATAACAAATCAGAGAACTCTCTTAAATATCCTGAGCAATAAAAGAGAAAATTATGAGAAGAACGTTGATGTTGTTATAGATTCTATAACATACTGGTTGTTTCTAAACAACCAGAAGATAAAAGGTTCTTTGTGGAAAAAGTTTATTCTAAGGTATTAGGCTGTGAAAACACTGATTTTTAAGGCCAAGAACTGGACAAAGAGTTTCATCCTCGGATAATACAAAAGGGAGAGGATAATGCTGAGAAAACAGGCTTCATTTTAAATGCAAAGCAGGAACATGACATCTGCGGCTAACTCAGGACTGCCAGTCTCCTGCCATACGCCTGTGAAGTCAGGTCTGACTCTGCCATGTGTCAAAACCATTCAAAAACGCAGCATAGATTTCAGTGAAGTCTGTCCTATTCTGTCTCCACCTTTAGCAAGTCTCAGCTGTTTCATGTTCACAAGCTGACAGGCTTGCAGGCCTAGGGCAAAGAGGGTCCAACCAGGAGCTCGTTAACCAACAAGCAAGTGTCAAACTGGGGCAGCTCATCAAATCAAGGCCCTGGCTTCACCTCGGCCCGGTGGATGTCTGTTAGCCTGGGGCAGGGGAAAGAAAAAAACAGATATCCACCATTCCTGCAACTTTTCTATGCTTACAAAACCAATTTTAGTGCTAGTAATGAGTAATAAACTGGATGTGCCATGTTAAAAGATCAGCAGAATTTATTATTTTTTGCCCTTAGGGTTTGGTCAATGAGAAAATGTCCACTGTTACATAGACATTTTACTAGCGACACATGGTCTGAAAACACGACAGTTTGTGACTTGCTCCAACTTTCCACACCGCTAACTTACACTTAATGCCTACTCATGTGTCACACAGCCTGATAACATCATGATCAGTGACTTGCTGCAGCTTTCCAAGCTAGTAAGTCAGAGCCGGTGCTAAAAGGTGCAAAGATAAACCTTAACAAAGGGACTATAGCAAAATAGTCAGACGATAAGGGGCAATCACGTTACCTCCTGCTAGTGAGCGGGATATTTCCTTACTTTCTGGCTAAAGATCTTGGCAGAGGCAATAAATATTCACACAGAGGAGAAGAAAAGTAAAAGAGAAATACTGAAAACTCGCTGGCTGACATCCAGGGCCCTGTTTTGCTATTCTTCTCAATCCTGCCTAAACGCTACACATGGCAGCCTGCCAGCAAGAGAAAGGGAGTGTTATCACTCTACCTCTCTTTTTCTCTCGTTTTTTTTTTTTTTTTTTTTTTGCATAGCACTTGCATTTAGCTTTTTTTTTTTGTGTGTGTTGTTACTCTTTCTCAGCTGTGCACAATGAACCATTCACCGCTACTCAACATTACAGTAGTCCTGTTATCAAGGCAACGACTTTAATCTGTTTCAATCAAAATGTTTGTTTGAGTTTGGAATGAACCATATATTAAAAGTGCCACTGAAGTATTGCACCATGCTGATAATGATTCTTTAAAAGCTCTGGGAACAGGTGTAGTGATTTCCGATTTAAGGCCTTGTCCACACTAATCTAATCTTTTTCTCTTTATTTTGGCCTTCCATCCAAAAAAGACAGAGCTTTTTGAAAATGCTGTCCCTAAGTGGATACATTTGAAAATGGCATTTTCACACTGTAGAGTGAACTGCAAAAACGGAGGTATTTGAAAACCATAACCCATGTTTAGTCACATGACGCATATTGTACCCATAGATATGGTTATACCGGTATAGTGTTGCTAAAGAGAAATGTGGCGTGGCAGGATTTTGAACTTCCTGGGAGGCGTGGACAGGTGCCTAATGTCGCTGCCGGTGTGCGACCCCCTTGAGACAGCAGAGAGTAGCCAGCCAAGCAAACAAGCTCTGTAGAGCAGTTTGTCCATTTAGGGCTACTGTAGAAACATGTCGGCGCAAAATGGCGGCTTAACATGTAAGGGGACCCACGGTGTATGTAGACAGAAATGGCTCATTCTAAGGTAATAAAAAAACATAATGGTTCATTATGTAAGTTCTTTATACACCACTGAAAACATAGTTATGTATATGTATATTATATTGCATTTCTGTCAATAGATCACATAATATAAAATGTATGTGGCTAGATAAATGAACAAAAATGTAATTTTACTCTTTTTAAAAAAAAAAAAAAAAATGTTTATAGATATAAATATTCAGATTAAAATAAATATTCAGATGAAAAAATACAAACTTTTTTAGTAATTGTTCTGCCACATTTTGAGAGTACAGAAAGAAGTTGGATCAATTAAAAATCCAATGTTAATGCAGCAAATTGGATTTCTGAAAGCTCAATTGGACCTATTTGTCATAATGTCAAGAAAACCCTTAAATTTGAACAATATTTGAACCCATATTGCCCACATGAGCAACAAGATCCAAAGTGTCAGAGCACAATTACTAACTTCTAGGCCACATTCACAACAAAACTAACAAGACTGAAAGTGTGGTATAGCATCCCCCCCAAAAAACAAAAAGATTCATCTCTGGGCTACTCTCCGTGAGCCAGATGACAGGTAATTAGCCTGAGCTATGCAGCCCGGCACGGGTGGGAGACACAGACAATGCCACCCTCATAAGAGCCTGGCATGACCACTGGCACGCACTGGCAGTCTGTCGACCAGCGCCAGAAAGGAGCGCCTGGTGCTTATCTGCCTAGGATTTGGGAGAAAGACAGGGCGGGTGGTAGAGGATTTGGGTGAGTAGAAAGAAAGAGCAACAACAGATTGGCAACAACAGGATGTGAAGAAAAATGAAAACCAGACAAAATAAAAAAAAAAAAAGGCCCTCTAGTGTCTATGATGGTGACTAAAAATACGACTGATAAATATATTATATTATAAAAAAAAATTTATAATATTACAAAATATTATTTATGAAGTTGTATAAAACCCACAAGAGACAAGAAAGGCCATTAAAAAAAATAATGAAAAAAAGAGCCAGAACAAATGATTAACACACTCCTACAGATCCCAACAGAATGATCAGGATCCATCTTTCATCCTGGCTTGGGGCAACAACCCACAATCCCTTCCCTGTTCGAGGGGAGCTGGAAGAGCTGCGGCCCATCTGAGTGAGGAGCAGATCAGCTGGTCACGGGGCAGCAGCTGATAGGTTAATCAGCCTCCCAGCCATCTCCTCTGATTATAGAATTACACCCCATCCGCCATTTATCTCACACCCGAGGCCTGGCGCTCAGACCTGCAGGGCTTACAGCGGATGGATGGAGAGAGTGGGATAGATGAGGAGGGAAGGGGGTATCTATCCCTCCCCTTGGTCCCTGAGGGGTAGAAACTGAAGAGATGGAACAGTGAAAGAAGAGAAGGCAGCAGGTGCAATGGAATCCAGATCTCATTGCATTATGCATGCCAGCAACAGTGAGACTAGGGGTTGAATGATGATAGATGCACCCATAGTTCGCCAGGAGAGGCGGAGGAAGGCTGGGGATAAGGCGGGAGAAAGGTGGGAGGTGGGATTCATTGGCAAAATAGCCTCGAGCTGAGGTTGAGAGGTTAAGGATGTGGGATCACGGGATCATTTTAATCAGGTGTTCTTTTTCTTGTTTAGCATTTATATATTAATATGCATACACTACTGTTCAAAAGTTTGGAGTCAGTGAGTTTTTTGTTATTTTTTTTTTTTTATTATTATAAATACATTTATAATGTTGCAAAATTTTTCAATATTAAATAATTGTGGTTCTGTACATCTTTCTATTTATCAAAGAATCCTGAAATATAATAATATAAGCAGCACAACTGTTTTCAACATTGATAGCATTAAACAATGTTTCTTGAGCATCAAATCAGCATATTGGAATGATTTCTGAAGGGTCATGTGACACTGAAGACTGGAGTAATGATGCTGAAAATATAGTTTTGCCCTATAAATTACATTTTAATATATATTAAAATAGAAAACAGTTTTTAAATTGTAATATTATTTCACAACATTACTGTTTTTACTGTTTTTGATCAAATAAACACATAATTTTTTTCAGAAACAATGAATAATCTTACCATCCCAAAACTTTTAAACAGTAGTGACAAAAAAAAAATTGTAAAAGTATATAAAATAATATTTAAATAGTATATAAAATATAACAGAAATTATATATATATATATATATGCACTATAATTGATATATTATAAAATACTAAACACATCAGATAATATTACCATAAAATATCGTTGACTCATATTGCACTACATTGATTTTTGTCCAATCAAATGCTCTTCACGATGCAAATGTCCATCCCCCTAATACCATCTGCAACCAACTTGCAAGTAGAATCATGTTTATGGTTGACAACTAAAGATTATTGGCTAAAAGTGAAGAATCCATCGATACGTGTTGCCTGATCTTGTCGCTTCAACAGGACATATGCATGAAAAAAAACAAAACGTACTCATCATTCTATACAACTCTGCTGATAAATACCAAAATCAGAGCAGAAATTGCTACAAATAAAACAGTCAGAAGATTTCAGATGGGCCTGGTCTTAAATCTAAACCTGCAACTAGTCATCTAAACATGCTGTTTTCTGAAACAAACATCAAAGTAGAGCCTAAACCTCTTAAGCAATCACACAGTCACCCATAATTTCAAAGAACCTACAAGGATCAGTGGAGGAATCTTCAACATCAAACCCACTTGAACTGGAGATTCATTGATTTTTGTTCAACAATATTATAAGCTATTTTCCCTCTCAGTCTCTGACTCTCTCTTATTTTAAGAGTGAGCATCTTTAACCAACTGTCTGGATAATTGAGACTGTGACACAGATGGCGAGGTCGAAACTGATTACATTGAGAGATTTATTATGAAATAGTGACAGCCAAGCAAAAGAGCGAGAGAGACCGAGAGAGACAGAGAATGCCTCTGCTACTAAGCAGCGTAATAACCTCCTAAATCACATTTGACATTTTAAAGGTAGACACAGAAGCCGTGCTGGCCAATATCTGAGGTCCGATATTAAAGTCCTCCTCTGCCTCTAATCTCATTGCTTTTGTTTGACAATCCTCTATGTGAAGTTCCCCCTCTCCTCCCTCACCGAGACCTCCCTCCACCCCTGCGGTAGCCTCCATCCTCCCCAGGGAACCCCATCCCATCAGCCCCCTTTCTCTCGCTCTCTCTCCAGCTCTCGCCCTGACACCGGTTGCTAATGGGACCCGCTTCTGAAGGCGCGCCGCCGGCTACAAGAAGATGCCGAGACCCCTTCTGTTGCATCCTGGTTAAATATGCACATGCTTTGCAGAGCGAGAGGCGGATGAGGAGGGCTCTTTGTACTCTGTAAACAGTACAGAGGTTGTTAACTGTCTCTGGGCTAATCCGCTAGACTCCAGCTGCCCGCCTGGAACCATTAGGGCTGTCGGGCCAGGGTCAGAAAACGGGCTTATACAGAGAGGCAAAGAATCTGCATTGAAGACAAAAAAAGAAGCATGATTCTGCCTCTATCGAGGGAGACATTTAGCATATTGTGCTGCTTGATGCAGTCTTTTCAAACCAAATTTAAATATTTAGCACAAAAAGCACTCAAAACAAGATTTCAAAATGAAACAATACATTACAAATCCAAAACAATTAATTGCGTGTTGTTTTAGTAGCCTTTTTTCCCCCTAATTGTTCAAATTTTCAACATTTTGAGAGTCCAAACTTGTCGCATTGTAGGCTACTTGTGAAAAGTGTGAACAGTTTTTCAAGATGTTACCCAAATAATCACCCAAGTAATAGTTAAAAAATATACTAAAAAAAAAATGTTGATCTTCTACAATTAGTGTGATTCAATGTAGTCTTTGTGAATGATACAAAAAGAAGGATGTACCAACAATACACACACACATTGCCCCACCTAGGTTGAGTGTGTTTTCAGTAGTACAAAGGCCTGAATGGTGAGTGGGTCCCCTGAGGTGAGAGGCCAAGAGACCAGAGACTGAATAGAGGGATGGAGGAGACTCACACAACAGGGCCCTTAATTAGTGTAGCACACACAGAATAATAATGAGCACTAATTACCTGTGCATGACACCAGCCATAAGGACAGAGACATGTGCATGAGACAGGACAATGGTATGACGTTAACTGTGAGAGGATGTGGACCAACTTCAGACAGACAAATTATAAGATGATCAATCATGTCATATTTAGTCTAAACTCACAGCTACAGCAGTGTATAAATTATGCGTAAATAAATCTTTCAAGTGTCAGTGCTATTACGATGCCAAAGAGGGGAATAGAAATTAGGAAAGAAAAAAACAAACAAAAACAAAAAAAACAGACCAGCTAGTGCTTATCTGTGGTATATGACAGCTTGGGATCCCTCCCTCTCTCCCTCTTTTTTTTTCTCTTCTCTTTCGTGCGCTATTTCTCTCCATCTCTCGGGTCTAATTGGCCCGCTGGGCACTTCCAGTGGCTGAGGGAGTGGAGTTGACATGACAGCTTTCTCCTCTGGAAATAAATCACCCTACTTTCCCTTTAATATCACATCTCACCACAATCAAAGCCCTTCCTGTTCAGCCTTAATTACATTGAGAATTAAACTGCCATACCGGAATTTATGGTCACTGCACCAATCAAACCATAACTTAATAATACAAGTATGATAAAACAAAAGAAAGAGGTTTCCATCATCCATCCATCCATCCACCAACCCATCTACCAACCCATCTGTCCACCCATCCACCAATCAATGTCTGCCAATCCATCTTTCTACCATCTACCAACCCAAACCATCTGTCTACCAATCTATCAACCCATTTATGTACCATCTACCAACCCATCTACTGTACCATCCATCCTTCCATCCATCCATTTATCCATCAACCACCAACCCATGCATCTACCATACCATACCAACCCAAACCATATGTCTACCAATCTACCAACCCATCTATTGTACCATCCATCCATCTATCCATTCATCCATTCATCCATTCATCCATCCATCCATCCATCCATCCAACAACCCATCTACTGTACCTACCTACCTACCATCCATCCATCCATCAACCACCAACCCATGCATCTACCATACCATACCAACCCAAACCATATCTACCAATCTACCATCCCATCTACTGTACCATCCATCCATGCATCATCCATCCACAAACCACCAACCGATCTATCTACTATACCAACCCAA